>JASDQU010685605.1:23838-40091 GCA_032191745.1 Picea mariana | reverse complement strand
GTGGTACATTTTATGATGTCTAATCTATATGTTGTGACATGTTTTTGATGATTTATGTATGTGTAATGGTGTCTTGATGTGATAAATGCCAATCTAGCACTAGGTTAGCCATATTATCTGTTATTTTATTGAATTGTCATGGAATATGTGTAAATGTGATTGAATCAAAATGTCGAGATAAAATTTTAACTTGCAGGTATTTGTGGAAGAGGCAAGGATCACAGACACGGTACACATTGTTGAGTTGTAGGACAACAAGTTGGGAATCTAATAATACGCTAATGTGGAAAATATGGCGATGACCGACCTCAAAAAGGAGGCCAATGATGGTTGTGTATTTGGCCTGGTTATTGATTGTTGAGCCCAAACATATAACGTTGGAGTGGAGCAGTTTATGTGAGGTGGTATAGAGGGCCCAAGTGACCGAAGTAATATTGTTTGTCCATCGGATAGCTTCGTCAGTGTAACCAATGTGGTAGGCTGATGGAGGAAGCATATGTTAACAACAAAAGTGGTAGATCAGACATAAGGCATGGGGAAAAAAAGAAGATTAAACTATACAAAACGTGTACAAGAAAGAAAAATCCTAGTGTAGAATGACTACGCTCAGGCATAAAATTTCTTTAAGTACAACCTGTTGGAGGGTTCTTTGAGAGGGTATTCTTCGAGAGAGGCCAGGATGTATGCGCCTTTAGTGAGGAAGTGTTGGATGATGTATGGTCCATGCCATAATGACTCAAACTTTCCATGGCCAAGTGTATCGTAAGCGATATCATAGGAAAGGACGAGGTCTCCTTCATTAAATGTACGAAAGTTGACATGGTGGTCAAAGGTGGCCTTCGACCATTTTTTGGCAGCCTCATTGTTATGTAAGGAAGAACGACAGTCTTTATCCAACGACTATAAGTTCAAAAAGAACTACTCCATTAGAGCAATGTCAGGTAATAGCTCGATAGCAATGTGTAATGTGGGAATTTTTCACTCGATAGGGAGAGTGGATTCGACCCCATGGAGAATGGTGTAAAACCAGTGGAATTTTTAACTGTCGTGTGATAAGCCCATAGTGTTGAAAAAAACATATGATGGAATTGGTCTTAGGTTTGTTGACAGTACGCTGCAACATGGTTTTGAGGACCTTATTGACTACCTCTACCTATCCGTTGGACTGAGGGTAGCAGGGTGAGGCAAACTCGTGAGAAAAGCTTAATTTTGAGGAAAGTTCAATGAAGAGATTATTCTCAAATTGTTTCTCATGATCAGAGACTAGATGTAGTGGTACTCCAAAGCAAGAGATGATGTGATTAAAGAAAAAACGCATCACGGTGTCAGTGGTGTTGTTAAAAGTAGGCATGGATTTGGCCCATTTGGTGAATTAATCGACTACCATGACAATGTACATGTGTCCATTGCAAGATGGAGGGTTGCAATTCATGAAGGCAACACCCCATTTGCAAAAGGGGTCCACAGTGATGACTGGGTGTAGGAGAGCGGGTGGTGCTCTAGCTTTGTTTGCATAAAGCTAGCATTTGTTGCACCATTTTACAGCATGGATGCAGTCATGAAACAATGTGTGCCAAAAGTAGCATTCTCGAATGATTTTCTGGGCGGTGAACATCCCTTAGAGGTGGCCACCATGAGTGTCGTTGTGGCAATCATTCAAGACTCTGTCGGCTTCGTCGATGGTCAAACATCGATGGAGTACGATGTCAACCCCTCATCGATATAATATGTCACCGATAAGGAGATATTAAGGGGCCTGACAGAGAATGTGTCAACGATCGTCTCGCGAGAGATGGGTTCAAAAAATTTGTGTGTGAAGGTAGATGAGGAGGTCATCATACCAGGGGTCATTAGAGGGGATGTAGAAGAGGTGTTCATCGGGAAAATCCATGTTGAATGGTGAACTAGTAGTATCTGAGGGAAATGTCATAATGATTTCGGCAAGAATGAGTGATTTATTTCTTTGGGAGTTGAAAACTCTAGGTCGTACTCCTGAAGGATGATGATCCATCGGGAAAATTTCCATTAATTTGTTAGTGACTAAGCAAGTACTGCATGCAGTTGGAATCTACCATGAATTTGGTAGTGTGAAGCAAGATATAATGGCACAGTTTCTGGAATGCGAGGACAACTACAAGGGTGAGGTTCTCTTCATGATTGTACTTGAGGGGTGGCCCCGAAAGGTTTTTACTGATGTAGTAAAATACATGTTTGTGGCCATCATCCCTTAGCTAGACGAGAACTCCTACTACTGAGATGGCTAAGGCCGATAAGTAGAGGATGTAGTCATGATCATAGTCGGGTGGACTAATCAAAGGGGCATTGGAGAGCATCACTTTTAGATCATCAAAAGCAGTTTGGGCATGTTCATACTATTATCACTCCAGGAAACTCTTCTAGGTTGTAGATCAAAGATTCCTGGTAACTTAACTATTATGTCAATGTTTCACTTAATGATGGATGTGTGGTTGGATCAAGATGAATATCTAACTTATTGGATTGTATCTTCAAGATAGTCTAGGTATATTCAAATGATACAAGGCTTTCAAGAGCTATTACCAGATAGTTGAGTGTAAAATGGATTGAGAAACTAATTAGTTAACGAGGAAATACATAAAGAAATATATATGATAGGTTAACAAATAGTAGTGGATACTTATGACTCTTTTCTTAACAATCAGATAGTGAGATGAAGACTTCTGGGAGTAGAAGACTTCCTTGAAGAAGGACTATTCTTATCTTTTGGATGTACATCAGTCTGAAAATCATTCCAAAACAAGAAGTAATTCCATTCTTTTTTCCTTCTCTGTAGTATCTCACAAACCAAAATCTTAATCAAACCATGATGAGATAATCAGCCTACAACTTTGCTTGGCTTTGTCTTGACTTGATGAGCCATATTAGTCAATCTTCTATGGAGGTAATAGGGCAGATTGAGTGGGCTTCTACCAGTGAAATGGTTCATGATTTTAAAATGGTATATCATCACCGTATTGTATCTACCTTCACAAGTTATATAAACAAGAATGGATTTTAATAAATGTTGTCATTCCTCTTCAAGAAAAGATATAGGAATGTCTTTCTTCCATACCAAACACTTGTGCTCTGGTTTCAAATAGGACCTAAATTCTATATCCTTTATGACAATGGTTTTGAACCAGTTTTCTCCTGTCCTAGGAAGTTTTGTCACTTCATCTATGAGAGCTTCATCCACCTAGAATTCATCTTGACCGATGACTACTTTTCTTCCATCGAAATTCAGAGAAAAAGCTTATGCCACCTGTTGGTGAGAGCTCTGCAATTTTTTACAAAAAATTTTACAACCTGCCTCCCTAAAAAGTTGACATATTTCCAAGTGAAACTCTAGGTAACTAATATCATCAAGCTCCTTCCTCAGAGCTGGTCCTCCTTTCTTCATTTGTTGAAATATTTCTGTACACCTGCAATTGGAAAATTGGGATTGGAGAAAAACTACACAGCATAGAATTAGGAGGGTTTGGCTCGACTGTGACAGGAACGAGAAGTATGGGGTATGCATTAAGGAGTGGCATTGATTACAAGGGATGTGAAAGAGCGGCTTAAGATTTGAAACAATCATGATTGGTAACTAAATGATGGGAAGTACACAGCCACATGATTTGATGAAACATCAACTTGAAAATAACATCAACTTGAAAATATTCGATATCTCATGCAAAGATGAGATCCAAGTCTCTAAACGGTTTTCCTCCTATATTTTCAATGGCCAATTGAAATTATAAAACCTCAATCCCGACAGTTTAGGTGTGTGAAAGGACATGCTGACTCATTCCAAGCTCCTGCGATTTTGGTGGCTAAAATAGCTCCAAATTTCTCATTTAAGCCGTCGAAAGCTAAGGCTTTTGGTGGCTTAGAAGCGCTTTTGTAGAAGCACTTAACCATTAGAGCATGTGATTTTAACTTTTTAAAATAAAAACCAAAATTAATGTTTTTCAAACTTTATTACCAACATAAGGCTCTCAAAAATGAACCTTAAAATTTTTAGAAAAGTATTTTTCAATGAGTTCCTATCACCTAAATGAACAAAACTGACTGTGTTATTTTAGGAGATAACATATGGCTCCTTCTGGGGATGAAAATCTCCTTGTGAGGTTTCAAGAACTGTATTGACTCAGTAGGCTTCCTATCACCTAAGACTTGAAACTGACTTGACTCGGTAGCCTTCCTATCACCTAAGACTCAAAACTGACTTGACTCAATATTTCATTGGTCATGGAGTTATTTTGACACGCTAACTGAAAAATAAAAACTTAAATCAAAATATTTACAAAAATAGTTCAAGGCTTAAGAAAGCCTTATGAAAAATAAATTTTGAGAAATCACCCATTAAATGGGCCACCTGAAACTTCTTCACCTGATAAACTTTGGAGAAAAAAGGTATTGTTCTGTTGTACTATTGATATGACAAAAGGCCCTGTCCAGAGAGATCAAACTTGCCATGTTTTACCTTTTCCTGCCTTGCTACATCCCATTTCATAACCAGATCTCCTGCTTTGAAATTGTCCACTTTAACCTTCATGTTAAAAATTTATTTCATTCTCCTCTGATGAGCTTCTGTTTTCTCCAATAATTGTTCTCTGTTTTGTTACAATTCAACCAAATTTAAAATCCTTTTGGTAAGGTCATTTGGTTCAGATTATATTTCTTGAAGGAATCTGGCAACTAAAAACGAAATTTGGATAGGAAATACAGCTTATGTTCCATAAACCAACTTAAAAGGTGATGTGCCAATTGTTTTTTTATCAGTCACTCTATCAACCCACAAAGGAAACTTCAATTTTGAATCCCATGCCTTTTTATTCTGTTCAAGTAACTTTTTAATTATCCTTACCAAACTCTTGTTTGATGACTCAGCCAAACCATTTCCCTGTGGATAATAAGTGGATTGTACCAACTGAATTCCCATTTCCTCACATAGTTTGACTAAGGTTTTGTCATTGAAAGAAGCAACATTATCAGTTACTAACTTTTTGGGACAACCAAATCTTGAAAATATATGATTCTATAAGAAATTCATGATAACAATATGATTGCCATTCCTGGTAGGGATAGCTTCAATCCATTTAGTAAAGTAATCAGTAGCAACAAGGATCCATCTATGTTGATTACTGGATGGTGGATGAATTTCCCCTATGAAATCTAAGCCCCACTATTGGAAAGGTCCTGTGACAACAACTGGTTTAAGGGGAAGAGATTTTAATTGATGTTTACCTACAAATCTCTGGCACTTGTCATATGTTTTTACAAAAGTATGCACATCAAAAAATAAGCAAGGCCAATAGTATCCAACCTTCAAAATTTTGTTTGTAGTAGTCTTCCAATAGTGATGTCCTCCACATTCACTGTTATGAAAATCTGTCATGATTTTTACTGATTCCTCTTTGTTTACACACCTAAATAATATCCCTGATGGATCTTTCCAAAACATCTTATTGGCTATACAGAATTTAATATCTTTGAGTTTTAAAGCTCTTACCTAATTTTTTGTCAAATCTGCTGGAGCTGATAATTTCTACAGAAAATATATAACATGATTGTACCACTCACAGTCAACTAAGTGAGAAGAAACCTATAAATTATCACCACCTCTGTCTGTTGTAATCTGAATGTTCTTTACATTTATGCCCACAAGATTTATCTGAAGCATCTTACAATTATCTTCTGCAAGGAGTTTAGCAAGTCCTTGACCCTTCACAAGCTTTATTGGCTTGATCTCAATATCAAATTCAATCATTTTAGTGATCCACTTGCTCCTCTTACCATCAATGTCAGGCTGAACAAGGACATCTTTCACAGAACTTGAGGGAACATATGCTATTACCTTGGCCTGTAGTATATAGATCCTGAACGCTTTGAGTGATTTGATTAGTGCATAGGCATGTTTTTCAATCGAGTCATACATAACTTTAGCATCCCTCAAAACCTTGATGTAAAATGATATTGGTTGCTCGTGCCCATCTTCATTATTCTGTAAAAACACTGCTGCAATTGTAGCATTAGAGGCAAACGAGAAAATATAAAAATCTTTACCAAAATTTGGGCTAATTAAGATAAGGGTTGTCATAATAGATTTTTTGATAGATTCAAAAGAATGTCTGGCTTCTTCTATCCACTTTACTTTAGAATCTTTTCTCAACATGCATGTGATATATTTGGCAAGCTCAGAAAAATTTGAAATAAACCTCCTGATGAAATTTATGGTTCCAAGAAAAGATTGGATATATTTCTTGGATATTGGGAGAGACAATTTTTGAATTGCCTCCACTCTTGAAGGATCTATCTTCACTCCATCTGTAGAAACAATATGCCCAAGCAAATTACCTTCTCTGAGTGCAAAGTGAGACTTCTTGGGGTTTAAAGAAATGCCATACCTTCTACATTTCAGGAATTTTTTTCTTAGATGCTGCAACTGATCTTCATGGTTGTATGAAAAAACTATGATATCATCAATATAAATTAGAGAAAATCTGTCTTGCTCTCCCACGAATGCAATATCCATTTCCCTCTGGAATGTCTCTCCCACATTCATTAGCCCGAATGGCATTTTTTCGTACATAAATGTACCCCATGGTGTAGTAAATGTTGTTTTTTCCCTATCATCCAGATGGACTTCAATTTGGTTATACCCCGAGAAGCCATCAATGAATGACATGACTCTTGGTCAAGAAAATTTTTGTAGAATATGTTCCATCTTGGGCAATGGGTAATTATCCTTTCTAGAGCAATTTTTCAAATTTCTAAAGTCTACACAGAGTCTAATCTCACCATTTTTCTTTCTAACAGGAACAAGGTTGGCAATCCAGTTAGAGTATCTAAGAGGGATGATGATCTTGGCCTCCAGCATTTTTTTTTATTTCTTTCTCCATAATGAGCAACAATATTGGACTAAACGATCTAAGTTTTTGTCTAAATGGTTTTCTGTATTTGTTTAAAGGAATTTTATGTTGTATGATATATGTATTGTATGTCTTAAAATCACTATACTTCCATGAAAATAAGAAAATTCCTTTAACAACTCACCATATTCAGATTTATGTTTATCATTCAAATGAGAAGCTAAGTTGACATACTTTGGACTTTCTTCATTTTCTACATTAAGCTGGAACACATCAGAATCTTCCTCCTCCTTTTCTAGTTTAATGGCAACATCATTATGATAAAAAAGTCTCTCTAAAGGAACCAAACCTTTGGGGATTCGGTTGGTAGAGAGATGCACAATTTCATGGGCTCCAATTTTGTTTCTGAACTTAGGCCTATGAGCTTCTTCATCATGCTCATTATCTTGATCAATTTGTAAATCTGAAAACTCATCCATCACTCCTAAAAATCTTCTTAACTCTGCATCATCTTTGAATACTTTCCATAATTTAACATTATAAGGTAAAGAAGGCCTATACTTCACCTGAATCTCATAATTCAACCTTGGAGGCAAAGGAGGTATGAAATTACTAGATGAAACAACCAATGAATCGGCCAATCGATTCATGGCTCTATGAATGTATGAGATTTTGAATTCAGTGAATGCAACAATTGGATTCAGAACCTCATCTCTGTAAGCTTTCAACCTCACATGCTTGGGTTGGAAAGACTTGTTTACCTGTTGAATGATTAAATCAACATCTCCATATGCTTCCAGCCTTTTAATTTTCATTTCTTTTGCATCATTCAATCCCAAGAGCAAAACCTCATATTCTGCAATATTGTTTGTGACCTGGAAATCAAGCTTGAATGACAAATGTGTAGTTTCTTTAGATGGTGAAATCAATACAACCCCTACTCCAAAAATCTCTTTAGTACATGCCCCATCAAAGAACATACTCCAAATATCATCTTCTCCTACTTATGTGGACTGAACTGTAGGCTTTTTAAGTAACAAAGTATCTGATAATGAATCATCAATTTGTAATATGCAAGATCCCATACCTGTGTCAACTGAGTAAATAGGATGGTTGGCTGGATTTTGTTCATCCCTGATGATGTAGGCAAGCTATGACTCTCTGTATAGCCTCTTATTTACTCCAAAAACAAGAATAGTAGCATATTAAAGGTCCATTTGAAGGGTTCCTCCTAACCTCTTCATCCATGAACTTGATAACAAACATTCAAATTTGGGTGGAATATCTGCTACAACTACATCCATGATCATAGTTTTCATAGGTGATTGATTTAAAGTTACTGGAAGATCCTTGATCAACCTGAGGCATTTAATTTTTCTAGAGTCAAATGAGAAAATATCATGGTAAGTTTTGGTAACTTCTAACCCAAGCTTTCCCATCACTGCCTTTGGCATCAGATTATGAGAGGCTCCAGAGTCTAGCAGGCAGTTATGCAGTGTTTTGTCATGAATGTTTAGAGAGATATAAAAAGGTGGACAACTTTCATCTGTATCCTCAATCATTTTTTTTAAGACAATAGTGGGCTTGTCATCAAATATATTAAGGATATCAACAGAGGAAGATATGGATTTGGGGTCAAGATTCTTGAGGATATCTTTCTTAAATGATTCATTCTTCATTAACTCGACCAAAGGGATGGGGATTTTGATTTTCTTTATCTCAGCTTCAAAATTGAAAAAAGAGGAGGTTTTATCATAATGTTTTACCTCATTTGAAGGAGCTTTCAAAGTACTCTGTTGATCATCAAGGATTTGATTTTTTTGAATTTGTTGCTTGGCAGGGGCAACATTTTTCTTAGGAGGAGCTGGTGTATTCACATTTGAAGAGGCTACCTACTGGTCATTTGGTATCTAATCCTTTTGAACTTGTTGCTTGACAAGGGAAAAATTTTTCCTAGAAGAAGTTGGTGCACTCTATTGGGCAATGTTGGACTTAGATATGAGATATCTATTTTTTCTTATCATCCATCTAAAAAAGGCCATTATCAGTAGAATTTTCATTTATCTGTACATTCATTAATGCCTCTTCATAATCATGTTGTGTTAGATAATATTTTGCTGCATCTTCTCCAACGCAGTGAATATTATCTTCTTTTTCTTCTTGAAAATCATCTTCATATTCCTCCATCACAGTGTTTTGGAGAGGGGCTCTAACCTTATGATATTCTGTGGGATTTCTCTCTCTTCTCAAAATCTATGTTTGTTGGTTATTTCTCCTGAAGGTATTTGGATTCTGATTTGGATTTTTGTTAGGGTATTCATATGAACGTTTTCCCTTGGAAAGCTGCGTATTTTCAATTTTTAGCTTGGACATTTCTGAGGTTAATGATTCTATCATCTTAGCCAATTTTTTTATCTTAGGATTTGGAATTGATGAGGAAGAGGCTTCTTCCTTCTACCTTCTTCTATCAACACTTCCCTTTAACTTGTGAGCAGCTAAGATATTTGACTCTACTTCAGGGGTAGTGTCTTGCATCAAAGAAAGTGAAGCAGACCTTCTCTCTCTTAGTAAAAAACAAAATTTAGAGTCAAACAAGTTGGAATAAGTGATTTGGGCAGAAGTCTTTGTAGGTTTGATTTCAACAGGTATTTTACTATACATTATGTTGAACCTCTTGGTGAAATCAGATACAGATTCACCATTTTCTTTCCTTAAGTTTCCAAACTCTGTGATATAGTATAAAAAGTCTCTCCTATCTCCCCAATGTTTCAAAAAGATGTCATCCAACTTTTCTATTCCAACTATGGAACCAACAAGGAGTTCCTTGAACCATTTCCTAGCATGGCCATCCAAGCTCTGGACAAAAACTCTAGTCCAGACATCAACATCTTCTATGTTTAGGTTCTCAGCATAACTATAGAAGGATTCTATATGTTCCTCTGCAGTTACATCTCCTTCTCCAGTAAATTTTGGCATATACTTCTGGTAGTCACCAGTGGGCATCGCTGTAGGTGCATTTGGAAACACAAGAGGGGCATATCTAGTAGCTAGAATTCATTGCATTTTAATCAATGAAGGAGGTGCAGCCATAATGATTATTGGTGAGAGAGGTGATAGGATTTTCTCAGATTCTTCAACACTAGGGGGATTTAATTGAAAAGTGCATGAACTCTCTGATGGGAAAGAATTTTGATATGAAGCTATATATAAATTTGCAAGTTGTTCATCCATTTTTTCTTCACCTTTAGCAGACAATTGTTGCAGAATATGTTCTACAACAAGAAGGTTAGTGTGAAAGTTTATGTGGTCTTCTTCCTGTTGTGAGTGGAAGGATTCAAGGGATGAGGAGTTGTGATTTCTTTCTAAAGACTTAGATGCTTCTTTAGCCAAATTAGAACCTATCACTTCTTCTGAAATGAAATTTTCCTCTTGATAAGAATTAATTGATTCTTCTACAGTTGTTACAGATGTTTTTTCACTGACAATCTTAGAGGAAGAAGATTCATTTTTTTTTTGCTATGGATTTCTTAGAATGAGAAAGAGGATTACTTTTGGTACCTGATTTTAAATTATGACCTTGAAATGATCTTCCTCTTCTGAGAATTAGTTCTGGATTGGGCACTAGTGTGACAGGTGATTCATGTGGATTCACCCTGGTATCAATCTTCTTTGGAGCCAGGATGAACTTGTGGAGTCGTCAGATAGATGATTACAACCAATGTAATGTATAATCCTTGTCTATCATCAAATATCAGCTATGTGTCATCTCCCAGGAAATCTGAGCTTCAATCTCCTCTCCCCAGCAATGACGCCAATGTGTTAGCACTCCAGGAAAATCTTCTAGGTTGTAGATCAAAGAAGCCTAGTAACTTAACTATTATGTCAATGGTTCACTTAATGATGGATGTGTGGTTGGATCAAGATGAATATCTAACTTACTGGATTGTATCTTCAAGACACTCTAGGTATACTCAAATGGTACAAGGCTTTCAAGAGCTATTACCAGATATTTGAGTGTAAAATGGATTGAGAAACTAATTAATTAACCAGGACATACATAAAGCAATATATATGATAGGTTAACAAATAGCAGTGGATACTTATGATTTTTTTCTTAAAAATCAGATAGTGAGATGACAGTCACTTATGGATCATATAAACAAAGATAAAGAATGGCATTCAAATCATAAGCATAGAATAGAAATGAAAAGAAGGTCTGACAATGGCAATGAAAGAAGATGGTAGGCTGAATATATATTAGAAAGTGTCTGCATTACAATAATAGTATAATAGAACTCAAAATAGAACCCTTGGTTCCTCAATTTTTTTTGTCTTTATAGCCTTTACAAACAGTATCCAAATCCTAGGATACTGGATCGAATTTACCAAAAATAGAAAGTCAATAATTGACCCAAGAAAATAGGTAGAGATCCTATAAAATAGGTCATTTCCTGATCTTAGGTAATCTTCATGTTCTTCAAACTCTTCAACAAATGTAGTAATCCTTCCAAAGCTGATGGATCTTCATAAGATATGAGTGAAGTAAAAAATGCCACATGTTAGCAACAAAATTGTTTTTTCCTTGAAAATAGCTAACCAATTTGGCCTTTTTGCCTTGTTAAGCATCTCCAAAATCGAGACAGAATCTTGACAAGGATGTCTTTAACTATTATCTATTGATTGGAATTGCTCTTAAAGAATTTGGAAAAGAAAAACCTGGATCTATGCAAAAAAAATACCTTTATGCCCTGTTAGTGCTTTTGATGGTTAGAATAGGAAAAATATGGGCCAGTTGGCTACCACAAGCTCGGTTTTTGGTGGCTTAAAACACCTTATGGTTGATGGACTGAAGCCTCTACATCTTGATCAATTTCTGGAATGGCTGTAGGATTGTTGGCTTTCTCTGGATCATTCAAATGGATGGATGCATCTACTAAGGTTTCAATATTAGCAGGTGTTTGAGGCTGAGGTCTTGAGGTCCTAGCTTGCAACCTTAATGACCTACCCTTTTTATTCAAATGCATAGATACTCTCCATAGACTGTTGTAGTCTTTTACAATCTTCTTCTTCTTTTTCTTTTCTTTTATACTTTCATGTGCCAATATTTCTAAGGTTGCACTGGTCTCTGCAAAATTATTTGATAGAGTTTCATTGGGTTTTAATTACCCTCTCTAGCACTTCCTGTTGCTTTATCTTCTCTCTGAGTTTTTTAATCTTCTTTGATCTGTTTTTCTTTATCTTGCTATATGATTCCTCTGTAGATTGCATTTCATGCTCCTCTTTGGGTGTAGGTGATGGAAGATATCCATACCTCACTGTGAATGGATTTACATACACTATATATTCATATCCTATGGTAGGTGGATCTTCATGCCCTGTGGTAGTTGGATCTTCATGCCCTGTGGTAGTTGGATATTCATGCCCTGTTTCAACCTGGTGCTCTTCATCCTCCGAGTCTGTATAGGGGAGATTAAGAACCCTCTTGTTTACTGGGGGCTCTACTACCTTCTCTGCCTCCTTTCTAAACTCCAGTTTTTTCTTAGTCCTTCTAGGCTTAGAGGATGGAGAGGGATGATCAACTGCAACTGAAGAGATGGCTCTCCTCTTCCTCTTTCCACTTCTGGGAGTAGAAGACTTCCTTGAAGAAGGACTCTTCTTATCTTCTGGTTGTACATCAATCTGAAATTCATTCCAAAACAAGAAGTAATTCCATTCTTTGTTCCTTCTCTATAGTAGATCACAAACCAAAAGCTTAATCAAACCATGATGAGATAATCAGCCTGCAACTTTTCTTGTCTTTTTCTTGACTTGATGAGCCATCTTAGTCAAGCTTCTATGGAGGTAATAGGGTAGATTGAGTGGGCTTCTACCAGTGAAATGGTTCATGAGTTTAAAATGGTAGATCATCACCCTATTGTATCTACCTTCACAAGTTATATAAACAAGAATGGATTTTAACAAATGTTTCCATTTCTCTTTAAGAAAATACATAGGAATGTCTTTCTTCCATACCAAACACTTGTGCTCTAGTTTCAAATAGGACCTAAATCCAATATCCTTTGTGATAGTGGTTTTGAACCAATTTTCTCCTATCCTAGAAAGTTCTGTCACTTCAGCTATGAGGTCTTCATCCACTTGGAATTCATCTTGATCGATGACTATTTTTCTTCCATCGAAAGTCAGAGAAAAAGATTCTACCACCTATTGGTGAGAGCTCTGCAACTTTTTACAAAATTGTAGCCACCTACATCCCTAAAAAAGTTGACATACCTCCGGGTGCGATTCCAGGTAACTAATGTCATCAAGCTCCTTCCTCAGAGCTGGTCCTCCTTTCTTCATTTGTTGAAATGTTCTTGTACACCTACAATTGGAAAATTGGGCTTGGAGAAAAACTACACAGTGTAGAATTAGGAGGGTTTGGCTCGGCTGCGACAGGGATGAGAAGTATGGGGTATGCATCAAGGAGTGGCGTTGATTACAAGGGATGTGAAAGAGAGGCTTAAGATTTGAAACAATCATGATTGGTAACTAAATGATGGGAAGTACACAGCCGTGTGATTTGATGAAACAACAACTTGAAAAGATTCGATATATCACATAGAGATGAGATCCAAGTCTCTAAAGAGTTTTCCTCCTGTCTTTTCAGTAGCCAATTGCAATTATAAAACCTCAATCCCGGTGGTTTAGGTGTGTGAAAGGACATAATGACTCATTCCAAGCTCCTGGGATTTTGATGGCTAAAATAGCCCCGAATTTCTCATTTAAGATGATGAAAGCTAAGTCTTTTGGTGGCTTAGAAGCACTTTTGGAGAAGCACTTAACCACCGAAAAATGTGATTTGACCTTTTTGAAATAAAATCCAAAATTAATGTTTTGGACAATAACAACACACATACATTAGTAAGAGCCAGGAGGACTAGCCATTGCAACTAGTTAGTTCTCATGCAGGGCTTGTCTCTGGCTAAACCAAACCATGAGCATGTTCCAGAGATCACCGTGACTAGATAGAGAACCCACTTTGGCAATCAAGGAAATGAAACCGGCGGATATGGCAAGAATGTGAAACCGGCCAACTATGAAAAACACCCGGAGGGAAGAGGGGAACAACCCAAAAGAAAAGCCCCTCAAGACACGCTCTTAACCAAATCTGTAGCTGGGTGGGAAGGGAATCTATAGGAGCCTTTCAAGCTCCTTGTTTCCATGCCTTTTTGGGTGACCATAAATAGATATGTTATAAACTTTATTACAAACATAAGGCTCTCAAAAATGAACCTTAAAAAATTTAGAAAAGTATTTTTCAATGAGTTCCCATCAACTAAATGAAAAAAACTGACTATGTTATTTTAGGAGATAACACATCCGATCGGAATGGGATATCATGACGCAACAAGTGAAGGAAACCATGTGTGCGAGTGGCCTAATCTGGGAAAAAGCTCCATAAAACGTTGGATTGGTCTTGTAGGCTCTGTAGTTGGCATGAATTCCAAGGTGGTGGAATTTCTGTAATGGCTTGGACCTTGAGCGAGTCTACTGTGATGCCGCATTGGGAAATGATAAACCTAAGGAGGCATCCAGTGGTGACGCAGAATACACACTTGAGGGGGTTCAAGAGGATATTGTACTGACGACACCATTGAAAGAAAACTCGTAAGTCATCTAGACGTTGAGTGTGTTTCTTAGATTGAGCGGTGATGTCGTCTAAGTAAGCGAGGATGATGTGAGCAAGATCATGAAAAATGTAAGTCATGGCCCATTGGAAAGTCGCACCTGCGTTCTTGAGTCCAAAAAGCATGACGTGATATGAAAAATTACCCCACAGGGTAGTGAATGTGATTTTATAGTAATCTGCTGGATGAATCTGAATTTTATTGTATCCATAGAACCCGTCCATGAAGGACAAAGCCTCGTGGCCATCACAATCATCGATAATTTGGTCTATAAAAGGCGTTGTGAATTTGTATTTAGGAAAGGCGTGATTGAGATTGTGAAATTTAGTGCAGACGTGAATAGTGCCATGTTTCTTGTTGATAGGGATGGATTGGAGACCAATGACATGTATGCGATGGGGTATATCAACCCTGCAACATGTGATTTGTTAATTTCGGCTTTGATGGCCACTTCTTTATATGGGTGCAGTGGGTGTTGATTTTGATGTACAGGTGTAATATTAGGCCATGTGTCTATACGATGTTCAATAATAGAAGGATCAAGGTCGGGCATCTCTTTGTATGACCAGGAAAAAATGTCCCGGTATTCCTGGAAGAGAGCTTTGTGAGCTGTAAATTCTTCAGGGGAGCATAAGGTGCCAATGGTGATTTCTTCTACAATTCCAAGTTTGATGGAAATATCAATTTTTATAGTGGGGGAAATGTTGGTTGTGTTTCCTTCTTCAAAAGCATCTGGGGTAGGGATAGTGTTTTTGAACTAGTCTATATGCCTGGATGGACTCAAATCCTTTATTTCAATTGCGCATATGGAGAGTTGACTACGAGGAGTAAAGGTCACCTATGAGAGAAAGAGTGTGTGATGATGGAGCACATTCCATGGGCAATCGAGTGTAGTTATCTCCTTGAGGATATCTTCGTCGCAATAAAAAATACGAGAATCTAGGGGGTCAATGGGAGTAACATTAGTGACTGTCACAATTTTGTTATCTTCAAGTGGTGCATACATAGATGGTGTATCACGATGGTGGTGTGATGGCGTGCTTGACATAAACCAAATGTCCAGATATTGTGGTTTAAAAATTGTGGTCGTGTGTAAGATTTTCGTGGGGAAATGAATCGGGGAATTGGGACGATTTGGGGAAAAATCCTCAAATAGGCTATCCATGAAACATGGAGGAGTGGGAAGTGTCTCAAGCTCAGGGGAGATAATGTGAACAATATCTTGACATGGAGTAGGGGTAATCACTGGTATCATTGGAAGCAAAGTGGGTGTAGGATTTTGAATAAGGTCCATTTGATGACACCTGTATTCAATGATCNTGTTGATGCGGATGGAGGGAATTCTTTCTGAAATCTTTGGCGTACTTCCGTTAGTGTCTGTCGAAATTGAGGTAGCGCAAGGCAATGGTGGGTGTAATGGACATACTTTGAACAGATGGCACATGCAAATTTGGTTTGTATCCCTTTGCTAACTATAGTAGGGGATGTGGTGGAAATACTAGGTGTGTTGGATGAAGCGACGAGCAGTGTGGTTGCTCGAGGGAGTTGGATTAAATTGCGTAGCTCAGGGAGAGAGGGGAATATATTGGTGGGGTGTCCTTCTTTCTCGCATAGTGTGCAAGGAGGTTGAACTCAGGGAGGAACTGGAGCATTGGTATATTTATTCTTTTGTTTACCCCCATCTATAGTGGTCGTGTTGGCTAGTGGGGGG
>JASDQU010685605.1:0-12011 GCA_032191745.1 Picea mariana | reverse complement strand
CCTCCTTTTATAGAAAATCTTTGAGGAATTATCCAACCAGTCTTTAGTGTGAACAAGGAGGCCTTTAGGGCACCCTTAGGTCTTTGACCAGCCCCCCACTCGGATTTAGTTTGTATTTGAAGGTCAAATCAAATTGGGAGATGAACCAGAAGTGGGTGGGAGGCCGATCAGAATCATAAATACGTCGTTCTTAGGTGTGCAAGTATTTTTGCAAGTTTTAAAAAGTTGAGGGTGGGCCGCAATCGAGACCATGGTTTTGGAAAAAGGACATGTGGTGGTTAGAGGTGAATTACAGGGAGAAATGTATTTTAATCCCAAACCACTCTTGGGCGCACCTACAATCCTACATTTATGCAAGGACATAGCCCAAGTTCATATGTGGGAAGGGGATAACAGGAAAGGAGCTTGTTCTTGAAATCTGTGAGTTCAACTGCGTGCATAAAGGGGTCATGGTTGCCATAGAACCTACACCAAAGGATAAGAAGGGCATACATTAATTCGTAAGGGAGACCGTTAAGGTATTAGAAAGCCAATTCAACTTAGAATTGAAGATCCTTGACCAGGAGGTCGCACAACCCGTAGGAGAGAAGGGGCTTTTCATCAAGTGATATCAGAGCCTAAATTTTTCTTGTAGACATCAAGCAAAGGAGAGGAGATGAAAGAAATCGAAGGTGTACTCTGTGTGTGAGAGACAGTCAACACAATTCCACCAAGGAGACGAGTGGAGCCACCTTTATCCATTTGTGTTGTATAAAGAGAAATGTGATAACTTTGTGCAATATTAGAGGTGATGGAGGTAACTAAAAGGAGGGCACCTGATGTTGGAGACATCAAGGATGTGAAGAGGGAAGAAGTAGAAGTTGAAGAAGTTGTAGGGGAAAATGTTTTTGAAGAACACTTGTTGAGAGCGGTTGTTATATTGGGAGCTAGAGCCAAGATAGAGGTCCCAATGTATGAAGGCAATTTGGATGTTGAAGAGCTATTGGATTGGATAAGATCCATGGACAAATATTTCAACTATCAAGATGTTGACGAGGAGAAATGGGTGAGACATGTTATCACTAGGCTAAAAGGACATGTAGCACTATGGTGGGATGAACTGTAGGTTGAGAGAAGAAGCAAGGGAAAACAAAAGATAAATAATTGGGATAGAATGGTAGCCAAGATGAAGGCTAAATTCATGCCCAAAGATTATCATATCAATCCGTTCAGGAAGCTGTAGAACCTGAGACAGAAGGGTATGATAGTTAAAGAGTACATAGAGGAGTTCTATAAGATGAACATCAAAAATGGAGAAAGAGAGAAAGATGAAGAAAAGGTTTCCAGGTATATGAATGGCATGAGGTATGAAATTCAGGATGAGATCAGCATGATGTCAGTGAGGACAATGGAGGATTCTTATCAGTTTGCACTGAAGGTAGAGGAGAATTTGGAAAGAAAAAAAAACCAGTGAGGCAGAGGTAGAAGCCCCTCCCCAAACAAAGGCAAGGGAATTTCCCATGACAAGGCACACAAATCCAAAGATGAGACTGAGAAACTGCACAATCACTCGAAAAGAGGAGGAAGTTATCGAGGAAGACAAGGTGGTGGAAGAAGTTCTTCTAGAGGAAGAGGAAGAAGAAGATGAGGAGAAGTAAGGTGCTATGCCTATGGAAAGGCGGGGCATATGTATTGGGAATGTCTCGAGAAAAATAAATAAGGAGGAGGTGAAGATCACATTTTGGAAGCACAGTGAAGGAATGTTGAAGTAGAAGGAGTAGAGGATGGAACATCCCTGATTTTGAGAAAGGTTATCTTAAAACTAGATGCAAAAGTTGAAAATCCAGTATAGAGGATTATGCAAGACTAAAGACGGAGTATGCAAGGTGATAATTGATAGTGGGAGCACTGATAACTTAGTATCCACGTAGATGGTGGATAAATTGGAACTAGAGACAACTGCACATCTGAAGCCATACAAAGTCTCATGGTTGCAGAAAGGACATCAAGTAATGGTTATTAAACAATGCATTGTTGAATTTAAGATAGGAGGATATAGAGATGAAATTCTATGTGATGTAATTCCAATGGATGCATGTCATATCTTGTTGGGAATACCATGGAAGTTTGACATGAATGTCATTTATGATGCGAAGAAGAATACATACACATTGGAGAAGAATGGTAGGACACACATGTTGCTGCCAATAGAAGAGAAGAAAGTGAAAGAGGAATCCACCACAAGCATACTTTTCATGAGAGGGAAGGAACTCCTGAAAGAAGTCAAGAAAGAACATCAGATTCATTTTTTTGTGGTGAGGAAACCCAAAGTTATCCTTACAATTACTTTGATGGATGATTTACCTGAAGAAGTTCAAGAATTGTTGGATAATTTTGCTGACATAGTGGTGGATGAGATTCCTAACTCATTTTCACTCATCATAAGTACCAGCCATCATATTGATTTGATACTAGGAGCAATTCTGCCAAACAGAGAGACACCCCGAGAGAATGAGGAGGTAAAGAACCAAGTCCAAGAATTGTTATACAAGGGTTTGGTCAAAGAGAGCTTGAGTACATGCGCAGTGCCAACTGTCTTGAGCCTAAGGAAGGATGGAGGATGGAGAATGTGTATAGACTGAAGATCCATTAACAATATCACCATCAGGTATAAATTCCCTTTGCCAAGAATGGATGATTTAATGGACTGTTTAAGTGGAGCAAATTTCTTTTCTAAGATAGATTTGAAAAGTGGATATCACCAGATACGAATGAGAGAAGGTGATAAATGGAAGATATCCTCTAAGACAAATGAAGGTTTGTATGAGTGGCTTGTTATGCCATTTGTCTTAGCAAATGACCCAAGTACTTTTATGAGGCTGATGAATGAAATACTGAAAGATTTCATTGGCAAGTTCATGGTTGTATATATGGATAATATATTGGTCTTTAGCAGGACTAAAGAGGAGCATTTGAGACACCTAACACTAGTGATGAGGAGAATACAACAGGAGAATATGTTGATAAACCTGAAGAAGTCCTCTTTTATGAAGACATAGCTCATTTACTTTGGTTTTTTGATCTCTTCAAATTAACTAAAGATGGATCTAGATAAGGTGAAAGCAATCAAATAATGGCCATCACCAAGGAGTATATTTGAGGTAAGAATTTTCCATGGATTAGCAAGTTTCTATAGGAAGTTGATCAAATATTTCAGCGAGATTCGTGCACCAATGATGGATACAGTGAAGAAGAAGCACAATTCTTTTAAATGGAAAGAGGAGGCCAAGAGGAGATTCAATATACTGAAAGAGGAAATAACATAACGACCAATTCTATTCTTACCAAATTTTGGAAAAGCATTTCAAGTAAGATGTGATTCAAGTGGAGTTGCAATTGGAGAAGTTTTGAGCAAGGATAATAGGCATCTTTCCTATTTCAGTGAGAAGATGAATGAGACTAAGATAAAGTACTCCTCATATGATAAGGAGTTTTATGCCATAATTCAATCCCTAAAGAAATGGAGGCACTACCTTGTTCCACAGGAATTTGTCTTGTAAAGCGACAACCAAGATTTACAATTCATAACCAAACAGGAAAAATTGAATTAGAGGCATGCAAAGTGGATTGAGTTTATGTATAATTTTACTTTTGTTATAAAACATATTTTTGGGAATGCTAACAAAGTTGTTGATGCATTAAGTAGGAGATGTTTGGTTCTGTAGGAGTTTTAGGTGAAGACCTTGGAGTTTGAACACCTGAAGGATATGTATTGTGATGATCCATATTTCAAGGAAGCATATGAAGCATGTAAAAATGTTTTGGTGAGAGATAGGAGCCAGTGGACAGAGTATATGATTCAATAGGGATTATTTTTCAAGGGCAATCAGTTGTGCATATCGAAATGTTGAATGAGGGATAACCTTTTGAAGGAAAATCATAGTGGAGGATTGGCTAGACATTTCGGCCATGATAAAATATTTGCACAGTTGAGCAGTTCATACTATTGGCCAGTTATGAGAACATAAGTGATAAAATTTGTGAACATATGTAGAATCTGCCAACATACAAAGGGTATAAGACATAATGATGGATTGTATCAACCATTGTCAATACCAAAGAGGCCTTGGGATGCAGTAAGCATGGATTTTGTGTTGGGACTACCAAGAACGCAAAGAGGATGTGATTCCATATTTATGGTGGTGAATAGATTTTCAAATATGACACACTTTGTCCCATGCCATAATACTAGTGATGCAACACATGTTGCAAATTTGTTTTTCAAGGAAGTTGTAAGACTTCTTGAACTACCCAAGAGCATCGTCTCATATAGAGACACTAAATTTGTTGGTAATTTCTAGAGAACACTATGGAAGAAGTTGGGGATATATTTTTCCTTCAGCTCATCTTATCACCCTCAGACAAATAGACATACTGAGGTGGTAAACATAAGTTTGGGAAACTTATTGAGGAGTTTGGTCACTGAGCATCATAACTAGTGGGATCAGATTTTTCCACAAGTAGAATTTGCATACAATGACTCACCAAATAGGAGCACTGGAAAGAGCCCATTTCAAATAATGTATGGAATGAAACCAAGGGGATTATCTGAGTTGAGAGACTTGGAACAAAGTGAGATCAAAAGCATTGGAGCAGAATATTTTGTTGCAGAAATGTAGAAGCTCCATAGCTAGATCAGAGGACAGTTTCAGAGCTCTAGCCAAGAGTACAAGCATAGAGTTTATAAACACCACAAGGAAATTCAACTCGAATTAGGAGATCAAGTTCTAGCACATCTCAGGAAAGAAAGGCTCCCTAGGGGAATGTATAACAAATTAAAGATGAACAAGATAGGGCCATGTAATATCTTAAGGAAGTTTGATGTGAACGCCTATGAGATTGAGCTTCTAGATGATGTGGGAATATCACCCATATTCCACATTTCAGACCTATATCCTTATAGGAAATATGACATAGAGGGATCAGAAGATCAAGAGAAGGTTCAGTGGGAGAAACAAATTCGTATAGCAGAAAAACCAAAGATGGAGAATGTCGTTGATCAGAGGATTGGCAAGAAGACCATAATAAAGACCTATTTTGAATATCTGATCAAGTGGAAGGGACACCCAATAGAAGATGTCAGTTGGGAAAATGAAGTTGATATCCAGAAGCATGGAAAGTCTGTGTAGGAGCTCATGGACATGAGGTCATGAATTTTTGTCCATGGGAGTATGATGTAGGAGCATCGTCAGCAAGCACGTGTGGCATGAATACTCAACGCATGGGAATAATTTCAGAATATTAAAACGCTGGCAGTTACTGCGAATATTTCAGAGCTGATCAAAAAATGGAGGAAGATCAAATGCTTGGAAGGGAATGACCACGAGTGATCTGGGAGTTTTACTCCTAGTCTTGATTGTAGCTGGACTTAGATAGTAGTTAGGTTTTTGTTTTCGAGTAGATGAGTATTCGGGGGGGGTGGGGGGATCCCTAAGAACCCTCTGAGATAAATATAGGTTTTGTATGCCCAAATGGGGTTGCTGCGAGTTAGTAGGAAAATTCTGAGTTTCAGTTCTTGTTGTTTGATCATAGCTGTAGCCATTTTATTTATGAATGAGTATAAGAGATGAAAATTGATCCAAAGCGTGATGTTGTTATTGTTTTTCAATTCCCTATTATTATTGTTTTCATGAACGAATGAATCTTGTTACGAGTATATGAAACTTTCTATGTTAGAATAAACTTCAATTGTTTTCTCTTTGTCGAGTCTATGCAAGGTGTGCACACAGTCCACAAGGAGTGCATTGACATAGTCTGTTTCGAATCATAAGCTCGGAAGAGATAGTGTAAAGTTTCCTTTGCAAGGAGTGCAAAGTGACTGCTACAAGGCATGCACAGTCGTCCACAAGAATTCAAATATTGCGTAAGAATATGCTACAAGGAGTGCACAGATCATAACTTCGACTAACAGTCGAAGTGAATCTTTAGTAATTCAAGAGAGCATAAGGAGAGAGAGATCAGAAGGGATAGCACTTTTAAGAAGTGTAGGTGAGGTCCAAGAGACAGATTCATAGCAAGAACAAAGGACAAGGCCTTTGAATACTTAGAAATATGCTATGTCGAAGGAATTCAAAATATGAGGAGGAAGAGTGACATCAACAGTTAGATCACAACTCAGAGGACCAACTGTCGTCTGATCAAAGAAAGGTGCATGAGCCTTATCTCTTTGCACATGTCAGAGGGTGAGCTACCAAAGTTTCAAAGTCCCAAATAAATTTGGTACCGTCAATTGTCAAGGAGGGATAGGTGGCATTAAATCCAGAACTTCAGAAGTTTGTGAACAAGGAGGAGAAAAAATCCTCGAAGCAGATCTCGACTATTGATAGAGAAGAGAGCCAAAGGACCGTTGATTTGGTTGAAAGGACCAAAGTGATTAAGTGGGAGAAGAACCATTAATTGAGGAGGACACCCAATAGACGATCTTCCATTTCGTAGAAATCCCTCCAGAAGAAACGAGATTTTGAGAATTGAAACTCTCAAAGCCTGGAGAGTCGGAGAGCCGAAGAGAATCTAAGTCATTAGATCCAGAAGACAAGTGACATGGATCTAGGGATTCTGGGTACAAAATTGAAGTAAAGGTTGATCATTGGATTGTCCAAAGTAGATCTAAATTGTTATGTATGGAGAATAGGTGGCATGAATCTGTGGATTCTGGGTAAAGACCCGAAGAAAATGTCGCTCGTGGGATCATCTGAAGTAAATCCCCACTATTCGATTCAAGAGGACGTGCAACAAAATTCTGTGTGTTTCGAGGGGAGTAAAGTTTGAGACCTGAAAAACCCGATGTCCTAAGACCCGCAAAGATCAAAGTTATTGATTGAAAGGGACAGGTGTCATCAAATCTTCAACTCCAGAAGATTTCCTTGTGAAGGAAAAAAAAGTTTGAGATTTGAGAATTCCAAAGTTCGGAATTCCAAAACGATCACAACCGTTGTAAAAACCCTAATTTGATAAATGATTAAAGATTATAAAGTAAAATTAATTAAAGAAAATAATTGTGGTTAACAAAATAATAATTTAACTATAGACCACATTTAATGATCTAAGAAATAATTTAAAAGAAAATCAGGGAGAAATGATATAAGAAGAGTTGTGTATGCAGAAAGGGTTGCGTATGCAGAGAGGGATGCGATGAAATCCCGATAAGATAAAACATTAAAGGGGGGATGAAGGACGAAGGATGGAGGTGGTTGAAGGAGTAACTACGTGAGTCGGAAGGGAGGAATAAGGGACGGAAAGAGGGGGATGTACGCACCATTCGACAGGGGGGGATGGATGCTGTGGATGGTGTTTTTGCTGTGAGCAGCGATTTTCTGTGCACGGTGGTATTTTGTGGAATGTTGACTTGCTGTGAGTAGAGAGAGTTTCTAGTTGTGATTTTGATCAGTTGAGCCACTGAGTTGCTGGAGGTTTTGGGCACAGAGGGCCAGGATATCCATAGATATCCTAGAGCTAGGTAGTTTTCCTAGTTGGCAGGGAGGACAATAGTTTTGGGCAGTTATTTTCTGGTTTGTGGCAGGGTTGATCTAGATAGCAGGTAGTAGGAAGATAGCAGCAAGGCAAGAGGCAACCGAAATTAGCATCAGAACCATGTATTTGCTGAGTTATGTATTTATTTCATTCTGCCATGAATTCAAAATTTGTTGATAAATCTAAGTTACTGAAGTTGCTGTTATGAAAATCAATATTATGCTATCAAGTTATTGTTTCAGTTTATTTCATAAATTTTTTATGAAACTTAATGATGTGTAGAAGTATATGGGCATTACATATGGTATCAGAGCGTCTTAGTTCGAAATCTGGGTCTAAGGGCCAAAATCCTAAATGATTAACTCCAGCCATGCTTAACCTGTAAGAAACAAACGTTCAGTCTGACCCAATATGACTGATACAGTATCAGAAAATATACTGAGGATAGTACCCCTATATTTTCCAAGCAAATGATCTCATATATATCACAAGCAACAGCTTTAGGCAATACCATTTAACTAGATCATGTATGGTCACTACAATTTTAGTCTGAATATTCAAAGGAATACCTTTAAAATAGTGGCAGTGAACCGGATAGTTGGAAGGATCACTTCCCACAAAATGGCTACCCTTAAAGCAGCCTGAATAAAGCTATTAAGCACGAAAAACAGAGATGATAACTTAATTTTATTTTGAGCAATACTTGTTAATGAAGTTTCAGGTAGAGTAGACACCTGAAATCGATGAAAATGTTGAGGGAAGCTTCTATGGAAGGCTTGAAGTTGGAAAATTTAATAACTGCACATATTATACTAATTAAAATGCAAAAAAAAAAGGGACATTTGTAGAACCTTGAAAAGGCCTACTTCATTCTGAACTTACCTAAATGTGGAACTGCCAAGGCACAGTCAGAAAAAGAAAATTTAGAAGACTTGTATCGTGCGGGAACAATGTAAACTAGTCGCCTGTACTAGCCTTAGTGAAATTTTAAAATAATGAAGAATCTCAGAAACTATAGACCAATACAAATTTTAACCGTGCCAAGAGAGAAATTTTAACACTACGTACTGTTTTGTGCAACTAATTGATTTCCAAAAGAAGAGTTGTCTATTACACAGGAGAACGGATCTGTGCCGTCAGATCTGGGGCGAAATCCCGTCAGCCATTAGATCTAGAAAAGTTGCACGGGGTTTAAGCCCTAGAGTCCATAGGAGGAGTCCTGGAAGAGTCATCGGGAAATCTGAGTCATCGGGGTTTTGTTAAGTCTGAGAATCGAGGCCTTGTGGTTCTCGAAATCCCGAGAACGGATCCTAGCCGTTGATCTCAGCAGGACACGTGTCAGCGTTCTGGGGAGGAGTCGGGATTTTACCATCGAAGATTTTAGGAGTGTAGAACCGTTGCATAATGAAATCGTGATTCGCGATTTTCTGATAGAATCGGAGCCATCCAAACAGTGGTGACGCGTGTCGGAAGATCCTGAAGAGTCGTGAAATCGAGTTTTTCGGAGACGTGAGACATGTGCAGGTTGAAATTGTGATACGTGATTTCCCGATCGGATCTGGACCGTCCATTGCGCGTGACGCGTGTCGGAAGATCCCGAAGAGTCGTGGATTGGGAAATCAAGGTTTTCGAGGACAGAGAACGCTCGCATGTTGGAGTCGCGATTCATGATATCCTGACGAGAGCTTTGAACCGTCCATCGATGTGGACGCGTGGCGAGAGATCCCGGAGAATTGGAGTTCGGAATATCGAGATTTCCAGAGTCGTGCAACTCATGCACAATGGAATCGCGATACGGGATTTCCCGACACAATCACAGCCGTCCATCTGTGGGACAGGTGGAAACCATCGAAAACCATCGGCATTTGACCCATCGGGAAATCAGGAATTCCAAAGACATAGGCACATTGGTATTGAAAACCCCGAAACAGCGAAGGGTAATTAGGACTGTCCATCATTGAGGGATGCGTGTCCGTGGATCTAAAAGAGTCGAGGTTCAGGATTTGGAAGGGTCCGTGGACAAATGCTACGGGATTTCCCGATCACTACAGGAGTATGGGCCATAGGTGCCAGAACGAAGGATAGGTGTCCAAGGGTCAACGCCAAGCGGAATATCGGAGATCGGAATTCGGGGATCCATGAGGACAGTGGATCACGACAGCGCAAATGCCGATTTCCTGATGGGAAAATTCCCGATAAAAGAAAGAAACACTGATGAGATCTGAGCAGCTCATTCCGAGGACGCGTGGCAATCATCTAGCGCCATCGGTGAAAACTCCACAAGAGGGCTTCATCGGGCATCGGGATATCTGGAGTCCCAGAAACATAGCAACAAGGGTTGTGAAATCGCGAAATGTGATTTCCCGATAATCCAAGGGACGATGGGGCCCACGGAAGAGCCACGGTGGACAGGTGGCATCGGGTATCGGGATATCGCGAGTTTCATGGACAAGGTGTCCATGCACTACGAAATCGCGAACCCCGAAAGCCGACGCAGTTAACTTAACTCTTAACCCTTGATTACAATAATTAATTAATGATGATTAAATTGAGACCTAAATATATCGCGAAATCAAAGATCGGGGTTTCGGGATTCAATATGTGCCAAATCTTTGTTATGGGAAACCCCGAATCCCGACAGGAATTAGGACTACAGTCACATAGGTGCAGGTCACATGGACCTCAATGTAGCTGAAAGGGATAACATGCAAGGAAGAGGCACATCGGGTATCGGGATATTAGGAATTCCATAGACACGGGACTCATGCAATGCGATATTGCGATATCCGAAAACCCGAAAAGGGACAGGGCTGTGGCCTTCTGGTATAATGGTCATATGGACCAAGAATTTAGCTCGAAGGGCTAATGCACAGGTAGCACATCGGCATATCGGAGATCGGGAATCCATTGGGGCAGGAGACTCTCGGCATCGGGCATAAGGAAACCCCGAAACCCGAAATTTAAGTGGGAATTTTACAGTTAGGAGCCAAGGGCCGTGAGCAATACAGAAGACAAGGTATATGCATCTAACTACATGTATATGCATAGACGAATAAAATTATAAATATAAAGGAATTAAATTAAAAGCAGAATACCAAAATTCGTACAGAACGGGGACTACAAGCAAATCATTTTGTTCAAAAAACGAAATTACCATTTAATACCACCGCGTAAGGAAGGTTTATGCAATTNACAGACAGGGGACTGGCTCCCAACAATTCAAGGAAACTGGACTCCAGGTCCTGGACCTTATCAGTAGCCACATCAATATACTCTGTTTCTGCAGAACGAAATGGAGCATATACAGTAATAACCAGCACTAGCAAGGTGCTCTGAACAATGGCAAGGATGAGAGCCATGGCAAGGGAGATTCCGGAAACCTCTGAGCAGAGCAGAGGAAAATCTGTGGTGGACAAAGATCGATGTGAGGAAAGTCTCAGCAGATGAGAAAGTGGGATAGAGGAAGAACGTGTAGAGAGTTGGAGGGTTGACAGGTGTAGAAATTGGGGGCTAGATACGAGGGAGCTTATGAAAGCCAGACGAGCACGTGGAACACATGCGTGCCCGAACCCTGGGGTATACACCCAATTATTTTATTGACATAATATAAAGTGTTTAAAATAATTTAAAGTAAATGGAACAATTTAGTATTGATAATTTATATACAAATAAAGGTCATATTAGTTAAATTAATGAAAAGATAAATGGGTTGAATTAGTGTAATATGATTTTAAAGTAAGTATTTATTTAAGTATAAGGTTAATCTACCTTAAAACTTGATGTTGACCAAGCTTAGATGCTTAATCCTAACCCAAACTGATCCAATTCCCCTGATGGAGTAATGTTTGTTTACAGACAAGTAAAGAAAACTTATGCCCAACCCTGTTTCTAAGTTTAAGTAGCACCAATTTGAAACGTCCTTGAACTCACCCAGAAAACTTTGGGGTGATGCAGGTTAAGTTATACAATATGGTCAGGACTCGAAGGGGTCGAGGCAGGGGAGCGTCGTCACAGGCACCACTGATGCCACCCACACCATCAACACCACCAACACCATCAACACCACCACCACCACCACCACCATCGCCCGAACTAGCCCTCATATTGCACTCGTTGGAGGCCATTAATGAGACTTTAAAGGGGCACCAACCAGTAGGGATTGAAGTGGAACCCCCACCATCTGGAATGGGTAATCCAGAAGCATCAAGGAACTCAAGGGGAGAATTTCCACCTGAAGACATCAAGCGAGAGTTGCAGAAGATCAAACTTTCAGAGTTTGTCGGAGGTCGCACCAGCGAACGCGTGGAAGCATGGTTGGAAGGCATGAAAAGGTGTTTTTCCCTAAGGGACTATGCATCCAATTCAAAGGCAAAGATCACAATTTTCCAGTTAAGAGATAGCGCCTTGAACTGGTGGGGCAACTTGGAAAGACAACTACACCTTACCCCAGGCACAGTATCTTGGGAACTTTTCAAGGAGAGGTTCCGAAGGAAATATCTACT
>JASDQU010685604.1:0-40091 GCA_032191745.1 Picea mariana | reverse complement strand
AGTAGAGCCCTTGGGCTCCCATAAAGTAAGGCCCGTTCCTGAATATAAGGTCCCGGTCCTCCTGGGAAATGAATTCGAAGATGTAGAAGCCCTTTCCAACGGCATAACAGGTCACACTGTTCTTTATTAGCGGCCTCCAGTTTCTTTGTATCCAGTTATCAGTTGTTCTTGTGGAAGGCCATAGCCCCATGAATTGGCCTACCAGACCACGCTCTGACAGAGAGATAGCTATTTTCATTGGTTGTTCCGGAGGAAGAGTGATTACTGGAATGTCCTCAAGTCGTTTTACAAAGCTCGAAGGATCTCCGGAGGTGGCCTTCTTCGAGCAGGCTGTGATTAGTTTGTTAAAGGTCGTAGAGGGGGAGGGAGGGGGCGGCGGCTCCCCTCCGTCCTGGCTTGCCATGGACGGCCGAACCCTGATTCAACCTTCCAGCGCTCCAAAACCCTAATCGCTCACGAAGGATAGTATCATGTAGGATTGCTACATTACCAAGGACGTTCTTGCATAAAATTTCACCAGTTAAAAAATGTGAGCATCTTGCTCACAAGGTCATTGATATAACAACTGTTGAATATCTTTGTATTTTCTTTATTTTATTCTTCCTTCTTGACCATACTTTGTATCACTCATCCTTACTTGTGCTCTATTTTGCATCCATCTTCTTCTTCTTTATAAGATGCACCTTTGCACTTTGAAATTGTGGGTAATTCATCACACCTACACAGAGTCAATTATATCAACACATAAACTTGGAGAAAATAACAATGATTGATCTTGTCCAAGAGAGATTAAAAGATGGAATCTTTAGGAATAGCACCTTAAGTCCTCAAGTGCCAATCCGTGGAGAGAAATCTCAACTAGGGTGTAGGTACTTCTAGGCCCTAGTGAATTCTCTTCTTCTTAGACTTTGAAAATATATTCCGTGCAACAATAACTAGACAAAGCTTCTAAAGTGATAGAAATCTAGGGCTCTAGAAGTTTGTCTAGGCAAGATCTCCTTTGACAAAGCTTAACAAATAAAGAGTAAGAAAGAAGAACCTTATATTTTGTTGTCACAAGAGTTGGTTCTAGGCTGTAATAGAGCCAAGCCTTAGCACATTTTTAATGAGAAAATAAATCATTGCTTGGAACTTGACTTGGGTTGCTGCAAGCTAATCCCCAAGGTAACCTGAAACCTGCTTTAGAGTGTGTTTCTGACCTAATACACTCAGAGAGGTCTCTCTTAATATCCAAAGGCTCTTTACTCAAAGGATATTCAGTAATCACAGTAAGAAGGCCATATTTCTTATAAGCCAAAATATGGTTGCACAGATTTGAAAAGGCCTTGTTGACCGCCTCTCCAACACATGTGGTCAACCCCATGTGCCATGAAGAGATGCATCATCAGATGCAAATTTGTCAAAGACTTTGGTTCTACAGCGCATGTTTGGCCCCTACACTTCTTTTTGTAATTGGAATTTTTGCACCCCTGCGTGGGTTAATAATGTAATAGGTCTGCATGAGTCATGTCTAGGTCAGTTACCTTGGGATCGGTTCACTGGGAGAGTTCCTTTCACTGAGGGTTTTTTTATCCTCGGGTTATCAATTGGGCTTTTCAGCCTTATTGATTTCCCTTGAGTTTTTCCCTCACACTTGCAATAATTCCTCCAAAGTGGTGAACGACGTTCTAGTGGGATTATATTTTGGTAACTATTATAGGGAATCATTGTAAATGATCAAGCAAGACATCTTAGAAAGTTTCGTGGAATTCCGTCGAGTCTAGTATAGTTTTTTTTAATTAATTAATTTTTAATTAAATTTCCCTAAGTTTGGAGGTTTAATTATTTAATTAATTAATTAATTATTTATTTTTGAGCAATAATTGTAAAAACTAGGTCCTTGGACTTTTGATAGGGGTATTTGTGCTCAAAAGAAATGGAATAGCACCGCCCACATCCATGGACCAAGTTTCATCTCAGTCAGACAACTTTAGCTATGGGTTTGTCCACCTAGAGTGTCAGTCAGTCTAAAACAACAATTTTAATTGCTAAAGTCCAAGCATGGCAAAAATGTAAAAATTGTAATAATGAGTTAGAGGATGTAAAATGATGGAATAAAGGTTAGAGAGAGATCCCCTAAGCATAACATACCCCTCCTCCTCACTCCCAACTTACCATATCTTGAGCTATTGTTATGCTGCTTGATTTTCCACTCTCTCTCTCTCTATTCCATTCATTTTCATTTTTCTTCTCTTAGGGTTTTGGAGCAAGTATTTCTCCAAGATCCCATTTCTTGATGCAATAATAAAAGAAGCTTTGGAGGATTTTGGGAAGATCTAAAGTATTTTGGTTCTTACAAACATATGAGGTAAACTTGTTTTAATTTGATATAATGGTTACATGAATGGATCTTAGGTAAAGTATTTTAATTGAGTAGATCTTGCAAAGAGTAGTCTTGTAGATCTATATATGTGGTTAGATAGATAGGGTGCAAGTATTTCACTTTATTAGTTTAACCCTCCATATTATCCATTGTATGAATGCTATTGTGTTAAGTTTTGCAGGTTGAACTTCAAAGGTTTCATTAGGGTGCCTCTTGGAAGAGTCTCCCTTTGAGATTTTCATACACTTCAAGCAATCTTCTTCTATTTGCTCTTTCTGTATATATTTATGTTGCAATCCACATTTCAACTAGCATAGTATAGTGTTATGGTCATCATAATATAAATTTTTTCCCTAAAAAAACAAAATTTTTCTTCATTGGTATAGTTGTGTGTAACATTTCCAGCAAGCATAGCTTGCTGGTTTTTGCAGGTTCAGATCTGGTTGAGAGGGGTTTTGTCTACCAAAGGCATCCACACAACACTCAAAGACCCCCCGAGGGATTAGTAGCTATTTCTCAACGTTCCTTCTTCATTTTCTAAGAATTTTTCCTCTTTTCTTCTCCTTCTTGCTTGCTTGTAGCAGCTCATAGTTGTGGGAGAAGGAGTAGTACGACCTCCTCCCACGTGTGAGCTCTTGGGTAGTTTAGATCTAGCTTAGATCTTGCTTTATTAGACATTTTTTCCCCTTTTTGAGCTAGGACGTGAGGGTTTGTGAGATAAAGGGTATCTCCCAAACCCTAGGACGTGGGGTAGGGTTTGCTTGTTTGCCTTTTCCCTTTGCTTGGTTCTTGTTTGTCTCTTGGTTTGTTTGCTTCTTGCTTCTATCTCTTGCTTGCTTGTCTCTCTTTTCCTCAATAATTTCTAGTTAAGCAACTTAATTAATTGCCTACCTATTTGGGAGAGGAATACCCCAAAAGGTGAGGTTAGGGTTTTAATTTGTGGTTAAAGATCTAATTGGTTAATGCTCTAAATATTCTAGATCTAGATCTAACACTTAATAAGTCTCTAGCTTAAGCCTATTGGGCCTCATCATCAACTTAATTAGATTTCATGCATGCTTAGTTCACTACAAGTGCTTATATTTATGTTTCATGCTTAGATCTATAATATTTGATGTTTAGATGCTTCAACAAGTAGATGGTGTTATTTTTCATTGATGATACATGCTTGAAGTAACTTGTTGATAAGTAGGCACATCTAAGTATTTTTCTCTTTCACACTAAATGCTCTTATCTAAATGCTATTGAACATGATATAAGTGTGATTGCATATCTTCTATTGGTTTGCAAGTTGTTCTTGCCTTGTTTATTCTTTCAAGCTATCTAATTGTGCAATCTAGTGACATATGCATGTGTTAATGCTCTTAAATTTTTAACTAAATCAACACATCTTTAAGGCTGAAGTGAGTTTTGGCCAAGTCACTAAATCACCATTAAAAAGTGTTATAAAACTCTTAAAACACTCTTAAAAGTCTACCTAACTTATATAATAACTTAATAGACTCTTTAGGGTACCTTAGACCACCATCTTCACCATCTAAAACGAGACTCGAGGAAAACAATGAAGGGTGTAAGCAGGGGACTGTCTCACGGCGCACAGGATGTGTCCTCTCCGAGAAGTACTATTGTCTTAGGGCTGACCTGCGAAGCTAGGGTGGTAACACTTATTGAGAATCCAACAATTATTTGGCAATAGGAGGAGGAGGCTTTGGTGAAAGCTTAATAAAATATGACAACCTTAAGAAAGCTTAACATCTCAACCTTGGGTTTAAATTTCTACATACTTGTGGGTTTAATAATTAAGAGTGGTTGATCTTCATCCTTGATACTTGTGCTTAAATTTATAAATATTCTTCTTGATATATTGATGATGATCTTGATGCTTTGATGATAATGTTATATGATGCTTTAATCTTTTTTATATCCCGCACAAACACAAATAAATAAGGTGGTTAGCTTGTTGTTGTATTTTATCATTCTTCGAATTGTAAATCTTGTATCTATTTTGAGTTTAATTATTCTTTGTAAGTAATATTGTAATCTACTTGTAATGAACAACCCTTTAACTTAGTTGACCCCTTGCCCAATCTTAGGCACTAGTATTAGTTGCCCTAGGAAAAGTCTTGCCACCCTTGCATCTTGCATTTGCTGCTTGTGCATCCTAGGATTAGAAACCCCTAAACCTTGTAAATAATTGAAATGAAATCCTATAACTTAACTCTAAAATTAATCTAGAAACTAGGGACTACCCCCCTTGGCTTCCCTAGGAGTGAGCCTAAACGGAAGAGGTTCCGGTCAAAGTGACAACTTGGCTGTGAACCTAGGCATTGTGCCTCCAAGGACACACTAAGTGAGCCAGAATAGCTCACGTTTGCAAGTGTGTATAAGGACGACAACATCTTTGGCTCCGTTGCCGGGGATAAGTCATTTATCCTTGGTCTTAACGACTGTATAAACTTGATTCTTTAAGAACTAAATAATAAAATTCTTTAGGCCTTAAAATTCTTTGAACCTGTGATTGGATAGCTTTGTGTGATTCCTATCTAAGTGGCGACTCCATTGAAAAAATCTAGTAGGTATACTACTAGGAGCACTTCACAAGGAGTGGTTTATTCTTTTTTGGAACCTAAAAAAGTTTATAGGAGAAGACTAAACTGCGTAGCTCCTAGGAGATTACTTGAAAGTCTTATGGAGGAAGCACTCAATGATATCCAATTCTTGTTCCAAACTAATAATCAACCAACTGTTAATAATCCCACTAATAATCAGAACGTAACAATGACTTCTTGTTTGAGTCCTTTTAACCTTGCAGCCATTCAGGGTTCCCCTCACGATGATCCAGAGAAAGCCATTGACAAGTTGCCTATTTTTCATGGGAACAACGCGAAGAGGATGTGAAGATGACTTTGTTTGTAGCATCCGGAGTCTTAACATCTTGATGAAGGCCCTTTACCACACTATTAAACTTAGTGTTAAATTCTAACACAGTCTCATTTTCCTTCTTGTGACTAGTGGTAAGAGCACCCAGCTGAAATCTATGATTCTTTTGGTCACTCCATCTCTTCCTAAATTCATCCTGTAAAGACCCTAAATTGATAAATGATTAAGATTATTAAGTAAGAGTTAATTAAAGAATAATTGAGGATTAACTAAGTAATAATAATCTGACTGAAGATCAGATTTAATGACCTGTAACATAAATTTAAGAGATCAAAAGAAAATATATAATAAGAGTTGCGTATGCCCAGGGGGTGGCGTATGCAGAGCGGGATAGCCTAGAAATCCCGAGACGATAAAATATTAAAGGGGGTGGTTGTGAAGTAAATGCAAAAAGTCGACAGGGAGGAATAAGGGATGGGAAGAGGGGGATGTGTGCACCATTCGGCGGGGATGGATGTTGCGGATTGTATTGCTGAGCCAGTCGTATTGGTTGAGAACCATTGCGTATTGCCGTGAGCAGAATTTCTATGCACTGTGGTATTTGCTGTGCACTGTGGTATTGGTTGTGAGCCTGTTGTATTCTCTGTGGACTGTTGGCTTGCTGGAAGCAAGGAACAGAGTGTTCTGGACTGTGGCTTCTGATCAGGGGAGGCACTGAGTTGCTGGAGGTTTTGGGCACGGAGGGCCAGGATATCCGTAGATATCCTGGAGCTAGGTAGTTTTCCTAGTTGGCAGGGAGGACAGTAGTTTTGGGCAGTTATTTGCTTGTTTGTGGCAGGGTTGATCTGTGTAGCAGCAAGCAGCAGGAAAGCAACAACAATTAGCATCAGAACCAGGCGCTTTGTTAAGTTATGTACTTATTTCTTTCTGTCATGAAATCAATATTTATTGATAAATTTAAGTTATTCAATTTGCTGTTATGAGAATCACTATTATGCTAAGAAGATATTGTTTCAGTTTACCAAATAAAACGTTTATGAACCTTGATGATGTTTAGAAATATATGGGCATTACCCATCCAATATTGAATTAAGGGTGGAAAACTTGTTGGCAAGAAAATCTGAAAACCATTTACCAACATCTCCTTCTAAAGAAAAGACAAACAAAGTCATCTTCACATCCTCTTCGCTATAGTCTTATGGTCATCATAATATAATTTTTTCATAAATTTTTTCAAGAAAAAATGTGCCCTAAAAAAACAAATTTTTTCTTCATTGGTATAGTTGTGTGTAACATTTCTAGCAAGCATAGCTTGCTAGTTTTTGTAGGTTCAAATCTAGTTGAGAGGGGTTTTGGCTACCCAAAGGCATCCACACAACACTCAAAGACCCCCCAAGGGATTGGTAGCTATTTATCAACCTTCCTTCTTCATTTTCTAAGAATTTTTCCTCTTTTCTTCTCCTTCTTGCTTGTTTGTAGTAGCTCATAGTTGTGGGAGAAGGAGTGGTACGGCCTCCTCCCACATGTGAGCTTTTGGGTAGTTTAGATCTATCTTAGATCTTGCTTTATTAGACCTTTTTTTCCCTTTTTGAGCTAGGACGGGAGGGTATGTGAGATAAAGGGTATCTCCCAAACCCTAGGACGTGGGGTAGGATTTGCTTGTTTGCTTGTTAGGGTTTGCTTGTTTTCCTTTTCCCTTTGCTTGGTTCTTGTTTGTCTCTTGGTTTGTTTGCTTCTTGCTTCTATCTCTTGCTTGCTTGTCTCTCTTTTCCTCAATAATTTCTAATTAAGCAACTTAATTAATTTCCTACCTATTTGGGAGAGGAATACCCCAAAAGGTGAGKTTAGGGTTTTAATTTGTGGTTAAAGATCTAATTGGTTAATGCTCTAAATATTCTAGATCTAGATCTAACACTTAATAAGTCTCTAGCTTAACCCTATTGGGCCTCATCATCAACTTAATTAGATCTCATGCATGCTTACTTCACTACAAGTGCTTATATTTATGTTTCATGCTTAGATCTATAATCTTTGATGTTTAGATGCTTCAACAAGTAGATGGTGTTATTTTTCATTGATGCTACATACTTGAAGTAACTTGTTGATAAGTAGGCACATCTAAATATTTTTCTCATTCACACTAAATGCTCTTATCTAAATGATATTGAACATGATATAAGTGTGATTGCATATCTTCTATTGGTTTGCAAGTTGCTCTTGCCTTTGTTATTCTTTCAAGCTATCTAATTGTGCAATCTAGTGACATATGCATGTGTTAATGCTCTTAAATTTTTAACTAAATCAACACATATTTAAGGCTGAAGTGAGTTTTGGCCAAGTCACTAAATAACCATTAAAAAGTGTCATAAAACTCTGAAAACACTCCTAAACACTCCTAAAAGTCTACCTAACTTATATAATAACTTAACAGACTCTTTAGGGTACCTTAGACCACCATCTTCACCATCTAAAACGGGACTTGAGGAAAACAATGAAGGGTCTAGGCAGGGGACTGTCTCATGACGCACAAGATGTGTCCTCTCTAGGAAGTACTATTGTCTTAGGGATGACCTACGAAGCTAGGGTGGCAACACTTATTGAGCATCTGGCAATTATTTGGCAATAGGAGGAGGAGGCTTTGGTGAAAGATTAATAAAATTTGACAACCTTAAGAAAGCTTAACATCTCAACCTTGGGTTTAAATTTCTACATACTTGTGGGTTTAATAATTAAGAGTGGTTGATCTTCATCATTGATACTTGTGCTTAACTTTATAAATCTTCTTCTTGATATATTGATGATGATGATCTTGATGCTTTGATGATAATGTTATATGATGCTTTAATCTTTTTTATATCCTGCACAAACACAAACAAATAATGTGGTTAGCTTGTTGTTGTATTTTAGCATTCTTTGAATTGTAAATCTTGTATCTATTTTGAGTTTAATTATTCTTTGTAAGTAATATTGTAATCTACTTGTAACGAACAACCCTTTAACTTAGTTGACCCCTTGCCCAATCCTAGGCACTAGTCTTAGTTGCCCTAGGAAAAGTGTTGCTTAACATACTAACCCTTGCATCTTGCATTTTCTTCTTGTGCATCCTAGGATTAGAAACCCCTAAACATTGTAAATAATTGAAATCAACTCCCAGAACTTAAATCTAAAATTAATCTAGAAACAAGGGACTACCCCACCTTGGCTTCCTTAGGAGTGAGCCTAGACGGAAGAGGTTTCGGTCAAAGTGACAGCGTGGGCTGTGAACCTAGGCATTGTGCCTCCAAGGACACAGTAGTGAGCCAGAATTAGCTCACGTTTGTCTTGAAATAATGTAACTGCAAAGCGTATTCTTATTATTATCTGATATATTATTCATTGGATCAATCCACATTGTGGATTGATCATGTCGGCTATTGTAATAGTACCAAATCCCCTTTTGCGGATTGGTCAAATGATAATTATAATAAGCAGAATAAGAAGTCGACCCCAACAGATATTAAAGAGGTCCCAGAATATATTAATGTGGTTATAAACACCCAGTTGGAGAAGTCAGCCCTGCCAGTGAAGAGACACTTCACACGTGCCAGTCTTGTATAAATAAGGAGGCTAGCGCCTCACTTAGACACACAACTCACTTGCTCATTTTGTGAGACAAGTTTCGGATCTACAGTTAGAGAAGAAGGAGAGAGAGTGGTGCATATCAGGGAGAGGATATTCGGCATAAGTTTAAGAGATCTCTTGGCATTGTATTGGCTATCTATAATAAGGAAGTTTTGCTGGGTTTTCTTCCCCTAGAGGATTTCCCAGGATAAATGTTGTGTCTCTTGTGATTGTGTATTTCTCAGTGATCTTGTATTATGCTATTGTTATCTAATGAAATGCAAAGAACTATAATAATGGCTTAAACATTAACATGGTATCAGATCCAAGCTGAAGGAAGCATCTTTCACAAGAGTGAAAACGTCACTGTTTCCATACATGAAAATTAGGGCTTTTTGATGATGAAACTTTTTAGCCCCAAAACCACCTAGAAAAGTGCGCCCTCCCCTAAGGATCACTTTGGCACTCTCACCGCACCTTTTCAGTGGCTGGATCTCCCGAAAAGTGAAACCCTAGTTTCAAAAAGTACCAGAAGTACCAGAAAACCAGTGTACCTGAAGTACCAGAGTACCAAAGGTACCAAAAAACCAGAAGCACTAGTCCAAAAATTCGTAGATCAAATTTGGAGGAGAAAAAGTTGGATTTTCTCAGATCCAAACACACCAGGCTACTCGCCTAAGCCAAGCACACCTCCTGGTAAGTTTAGATTTTGATTTTGAGCACTTTCATTTTTCGGTCATTTTCCTAGCTCCAAGTAAAGATGTCTGCAAGCATTAAGCTTGTTGACAAGCTAGAAGGAGTGGAAAACTTTCATGCCTGGAAGTATAGGATTGGCCTCATTCTTGACGAGAATGACCAAGCAAGATTTGTCAAAGAAGAAGTACCGGAACCCGCCAATGCTGCAGAAAAGGCAAAGCATCAAAAGGACACAATCAAGGCCAAAAGAATCATTGCAGATTCAATCAAAGACCACCTGATTCCTTATGTGTCATCTAAAAAGACTACGAAAGAAATGTTTGATGCCTTGACCAGACTGTATGAAGGAAAGAACAGTTAGAAGCTATTGGAGATACCATAGACGAAGACGAACTCATAATGATGGCCCTAAATGGTATCACAAGACCTTGGGATGCATTCATCCAAACAATATGTGTTGGAACGAAGAAACTGAAGTTTGATAGTCTATGGGAAGAATGAATCCAAGAAGAAACAAGAGTAGCGAATCGTGAAGCGTTACTAGCAAGATATGGTGATCAATCCCTAGCTACTCACACCAAAGGAGGAAGGAAGAAACCCTACTTCCAAAAGGAGACTCATAAAGAGCCTCAACAGTCAAACAAATTCAATCATAAAGAATCTCATCCAAGGAGATTTCAGAAGAAAGGACAACGAAAGGAAAGGGACTACTCATCTATACAATGCTATCATTGTGACAAGATGGGACACATTGCGAAGTTTTGTCTAGCCATATGAGAAGAATATAAGAGAAAACATAAGAGGCTCCATGCCCATGTAGTCCAAGATGAAGATCCACCTGCAAAGATGATCAGAGAGCAGATCAAAGACCATGTCTTGATCTTGTCCCTCTCAGAATTTGTAACACCCGGAGAGGACACTTGGCTCATTAATAGTGGTGCATCCAAGCACATGACGGGACAAAGAAACATTCTCTCTTGTATCTCAGAAAATAAGTTTTCTCATAAAGTGACACTTGGAGATGATTACCAATATCCCATCAAAGGAGTGAGAGAATCAAACCACAAACTAAATTCAAGGAATTCACTCAAAATGAAGGATGTACTATATGTACCAGGCATGAAGAAGAACCTACTCTCCATTTCAGCTTTACAAAAGAAATGCTTCAAATTTGCCTTTATAAATGGAGAAGTTCTTATGTGGGCTAAAGGAGAAACCTTAAATGAAGCAATCATCATTGGAAGTAAAGAAAATAGCTTGTATAAACTAAAGGGTCACTGAGAGGCTTCCATGACCCACACCATTGAAAACTCATGTGAACTTTGGCATAGAATGTTATCTCACATCAACTACAAGGCACTACCATACATATGCAAAGCGATCACAGGTTTACTAGAACTCAAAGGTGACCATAAAGGCGTATGCAATGGATGTGCACAAGGGAAGAACAACAAGAACTTGTTTCCGAAGAGGGACAACAAGGCAGAAGGAGTCCTAGAACTCATTCATTCAGATGTATGTGGACCAATGCCATCATCCTCCATTAGTGGGTATGTATATTATGTATCATTCATTGATGATTACTCTCGTAAAACCTGGATGTATTTCTTGAAATCTAAAGATGAAGTGTTCAGCAAGTTCATGGAATTCAAAGCCTTGATAGAGAACCTTTCTAAAAGGAAGATTAAGATACTCAAGTCAGATAATGGAGGAGAATATACCTCAAAAGAGTTTGTGAACTTTTGCAAATATGTTGGGATCAAGAGGGAAATCACTACTCCCTATAATCACCAACAAAATGGTGTAGTTGAATGAAAGAACAAAACCATAATGGAATTTGTGAAGACTATGATCCATGATCAAGATCTTCCTATGTGCTTATGGGAAGAAACAACAATGGCAGTTGTATATGTGCAGAACCGATTGTCCCATAGTGCACTTGGGCTCAAGACATCGGAAGAGATGTTCACCGGAAAGAAGCTAGAGGTAAGCCATCTCAAAATATTTGGCTGTCCAGTGTTTATTCATATACCTAAAGAAAAGAGAAACAAGTTGGACCCTTCAGGAAAGAATGGAATATTTGTGGGATACTGTGAGGTCTGCAAGGCCTTCAAAATCTATATACCAGGTCACCATCACATTGAGATCAACAGGGATGTGGCCTTTGATGAATATGCAACGCTCAAGAAATCTAACCTATGCCAGCTTGAAGAAGTATATGAAGGGGAACCCGTAATCCCCAGTACTGCAATGAGGGAGGTTCCCAGAGCTGCAGAACTAGTGAGGGAAGTCATAACTTCCCCTGATGAGGAACTTCTAGAAGACCATGATATAGTAGAAGTGCAAGAACCTCCTCAGATGACGATCCTCCATAAAAGAAAGCTAGCTTGGGCTAGAGAGCTTATTCAATATGGAGAGCAGTACGGTGTTCCCCAAGGAACTACGAGAGAGGTGAAAAGACCAAAGCCATTCTCCAGTTATACGGCTTTGATGTGTGATCTCCTAGAAGAGGAGCCTACCTTCTTTGAAGAAGCCATTTAGAGGAAAGAATGGGCAGATGCCATGACAGAGGAATACCAATCCATAATGAAGAACGAAGTATGAGAAATAGTTCCCAGACCAAAGAATAAAGATGTGGTATCCTCCAGATGGATCTTCAAAATAAAACATGCTGTTGATGGAAGTATTGAGAAGTATAAAGAAACATTTGTCGCTCATGGCTTTTCCCAGAAGGAAGGCATTGACTATGAAGAGACATTCACTCCTGTGGCTAGATACACTTCGATCAGAACCATCATAGCTCTTGCAGCTAAGATGAAGTGGAAGCTACACCAGATGGATGTGAAGACAGCTTTCCTAAATGGTGTCATCAAAGAGGAAGTGTATATAGAGAAACCTTAAGGATTTAAGGTTGAAGACATGAAGTCTCATGTCTGCAGATTGAAGAAAGCCTTATATGGATTGAAGCAAGCTCCTAAAGCTTGGTATTACCATATAGACAGTTTCTTAATGAGCTTAGGCTTTACCAAGAGTAAAGCAGACTCTAACCTCTACTTCTAGATCATGAACGATGAGCCAGTAATCTTACTGCTATATGTGGATGACTTATTCTTAAGTTGAGAAGAAAAGCTCATTACTGAATGTAAAAAGAGACTTGCCTCGAAATTTGAAATGAAAGACCTTGTCCTAATGCATTATTTCTTAGGTCTTGAGGTATGGTAGAGTCCTGAGAGGATCTTCCTTAACCAAGGGAAGTATACTGTTGAAATCCTGAAGAGATTCAATAGGTTGGAGTGCAAGCCCATGAATGCACCCATGGAAGCAAAGCTAAAGTTGTTGGTCGATACTTCGTCAGAGTTGATTGATGCCACACTGTAGAGACAGATTATTGGATCGCTGATGTACCTGACAAACACTAGACCAGAGATTTGTTTTGCCGTGAACACCTTGAGTCAGTTTCTGGTAGAACCTAGACGTGTTCACCTAGTGGCTGCAAAACATGTGATGAGGTACCTTAAAGGTACAATAGATTGTGGTCTCAGCTATGATGGAGATCATGATTTCACATTGAGTGGATATACTGATGCAGATTGGGCATGAAGTGTTTCTGATAGGAAAATCACTTCAGGATGTTGTTTCAGTTTGGGCTCAGCTATGATCTCGTGGCAGAGTAGGAAGCAATCTAGCATTGCTCTCAACACAGTGGAAGAAGAATACATTGTTGCATGTTCTGCCAGCTGCGAAGCTATATGGCTTTGAAATTTGCTGACCGGCTTATTTGACTTAGAGATGAGAGCAACCTTGATTCTATGTGACAACCAGAGCTGCAAAAAGATGACAGAGAATCCTATATTCCACGACAGGTCGAAGCACATAGAGATCTGTTATCATTACATCCATGACATGGTGCGGAGAGGAGCCTTAAAGCTCCAGTACATTAGCATGGATGAACAGGTTGCTGACGTGTTGACCAAGCCACTATCTCATATAAAGTTTGAGTACTTTCGAGATAAGCTTGGTATAGTCCGAAAGGACCCTCCTCGAAAGGGGGAGTAGATATTGTGATAAGACATCTCTTGCTTCCGACCTGATGGTTGTGATGTAAAGCAAGATGATGTGATATGACTAGTACTGTGCTTCCAGCTGGATAACTGTGACGTAAAGCCAATCTAGTATCCTGCTTCTGACCTGATGGTTGTGACGTAAAGAAGGATGAGTACCTTGCTTCCGACCTGATGGTTGTGACGTAAAGCAAGATGATGTGTGACTAGTACTATGCTTCTGACTGTATAGCTGCAATGTAAAACAAGTCTAGTTCCTTGCTTTCGACCAGATGGTTGTGACGTAAAGAAGGATGTGTACCTTGCTTCTGACCTGATGGTTGTGATGTAAAGCAAGATGATATGATGAGACTGTTATCCCCGTTCTCTAGGGATAACTAGGAGATCATGTCTCGAGGCCCACAGGTCCTAGACATGGATTACCGAGAGCAGGATTGACCTGAGCATGGCCCTGGAGGGCCCATCCTTCTTCTTCTTCGCCAAACTTGCATCAGAAAAGACTCTTGCTCCATGAGGTAATTGGTCCAAGGTATCATGGTATGTGTCATGTTTGATCGTTATAACCTTCTTATATATGCATCAGGCTCCTTACATTTCTGATAACTGCTTGGATCTTACACTAATCCACTTGACCATTGTTGGTGGAATTAACGGGGTGACCTAGCAAGCTTGTATTCATGGGTTTTGGTTAGCCACCAGGGGGGATTTAGAGAGCCATCGTCCGCTTCCACCATTCTATCATTTTACATCTTATCTCCCATACATCCATCCCATTCCCCTAGTCCGACCATTAGGATGACCTACTTGAGGGGTTACACTTTGTCCTATGGGAAGAAGGGGCTAAAGGCCCAGGGGGTAAAAGCAGCTGGTAAAAGATAAAATCCATAGGAAATGAAACCTAGAGATGCTTCACCCAGGGATACCCGAGAAGGCAATAAGAAGCCTCTTGATAAGAAACAAAAGGGACCCTAAGAAAAATAACAAAAAAAACAAGACCTAACCAAGAGGATGGGAGGTCTCATCACGAGCCGGCCCATTATGTTCATAGGTATCTAGCAGTATGACATTTCTATTATCTGGTCACCACGCCAGGTCAATGACCTTTGGTTGCATGGCCAAGGGAAAGGGGGTCTCNGGCCTTGAAGTAAAAAAGAAAGAAAAGCAATAAATAAAGAATAAAGGCAATAAAGGGGCTTGGAAAAAGTGCATCCATGACGGGTACAACTCACCTCCTACAAAGGCACCCACAGACAACACCTACCCCTGGTCTTACTATGACTGGACATCCCTAGACCATATCACTTCACGAACATGGCTTGAATGGTCCTCTATGGAAACTCTTCTTTTCTTGTGGATATTAGCCCAATAGGATATTCTTTTGGTTTCTTCAACTTTGTATAGTAGATGTGTGTAATGTCTTTGAGCTCTTAGAGGATATGCTAGGGGTTTTATGCATGTATTTGATAAATTTAATGATGAAATATGATTGACATTGCTATGATCCCAAGGACTGATGAGCCCATGGAGGGCGTAGTTTTTGATGAGCAGGACCATACCCGACGGACAGGTACCAGTGGACCGGTACACATGGGGATATGATTAGCTCGGACCTCCATGGGGCTGAAGAGCCCATCATATGGTTGCTTGGATGACAGAGACAGGACAACGTTATGATGAGCCATTGCACGAGAAGAAAGAAGGGCGTTCCACCCAGGACACTTTGGCAGAGCCCGACCTAGGGGGAATCACCCACTGCAGATGGAACGTTTGCCTTTGATGGACAGGACGTCACCTGAGAAAGCTGGACGTTGTTTGGAGCATGTGGCAGTGTGCTGAGGTCATTTGGCATGTGTGGCAGCTTGGAGGAGGCCTAGAAGGGCCAACGTTTGGGTTTCTGGATGCTGTATTTGCCCAAAAAGGGCCAACGTCTCCCTCAGAAGGGCTTGATGTCCCTCTTTTTGCTCATATTATGACATTTTCTAGCAGATTAATGTAAAAACAGTGTAAAATTGGTAATCATCCTTGTTGGCTATTTTGATGACCTAAAATTTAATTGAAAGGTCATGAATTGGTATAAATAGAGGACGTTTGGCCTCATTTTAAACATAACATAACTCACTCTCTTGTGAGAGATCTACTTTTAGTCTTTTGTCTTGGTATTTTACTCTTGGAAGTGAGGTGCAACTCTTGTTGGAGGATTCTTCTTGGAATTTTATGGTGTTTCTCTCATTGGAAGGTTTACAACTAGGGTTTGATGAGCATTCTTCATGATTTTTAAGTGAATTTTTCATGCAAAACTTCTTAAATGAATGGTTGTAGGTTTAATCTCTTACATTTGCTATTATATTTCTATTATATTGCTTAATCTTGAAACCCTAGGTAGCAAGCACACAAGTAGGTCCTTGCTATATGTCCCCATGCTACAAAAACTTGTTTTAGCCATTGATTAAGGAAGATATAGCCTAGCTGTTGCTACACTAATCATCCTTTTTCTGAGTTAGCATTAAAGTATAAATTGAATAAAGGAGACGTCCTAGGCCTAGTTAATTATACACGTAGGGTTTTAACCTTCTAGGGTTTGAAGAGCCTTGCTCCCGCAACACTTTTCTCCCTTAGACTTGTACTTTAAAGCTAGCCGTTTTGCCAAGAGTATTTAAAGAAAGAGGAAGGAGCATGAGGCCTTGCTTAAGCAACACCGGAATGAGCCTCCTTCCCTTAGGGTTTTGATTCTAGGGCCATGCCATTGCAGCACCATAGAACCTAACCTTCTAGTCTTTAAATTTTGATCCTCCTGAGATCTTGCCCTTACTTTTGACTCCATATTACCCTAAGGCACTGGTTTTCTCTCCAATGTTGAGCTTGTTCATCTTTCAAACCTTCAAACTTTGAAACCCTAACTAACCCTAGTGCACTAACCAAGGTTGACGTCATACTTGACGCAGCCAGCCCTCTAACCCTGCAATAAATGATGACATCATGCCTAATTTGAACTATTGCTGATAGAAAAAACTGTTGACTTGGTCATCCTGTGATAGACATTGATGAATTCATAATTTTCATTGGCTAAATAGCAAAATGTTGACCTTCTTTGCCTATTACATTGCTTATCATACTAACCCTAATAAAAGCTGACGTCATCTTCAGGATATTGACGCAGTAATCTATTGTGTATGAGCAATGAATGACATTTAATACATTGATTTAATTTCCATTAGATGCTATATTATTCCGATGTTTATTGGCGAGTAACATTATATAACCATTATTGCAATCATTGACTTCGTCAATAATTACTATTGTATTCTGCTCATGTACATTGATTTTCAATAGTCATTGATTTATGAAGTATTAACCACTATTGCATGTACTAGTTTCATTGTTGTCTTGTCTCACAAGCAGGTGCCTTTTCTGTGGTTATTCTTCATCTGACCATCTTCTGGGTGGTAATCTATGAAGGGGAAACTAGCCTTAACCCTTTGAGCCTTTTCCTTTCAAACCCCAGATTGTCAGGGACGTCTCCCTTGGGATTAACAACCCTAAATAGAAAGGACCTCCCCATTGTGGTGACATTGGGTGGGGTAGGTCCTTGTTACGCCAGTTTGACCCTTATCCTGTAGCCTTGTAACCTAAATACAAACTGAGCGATAACATTTTGGCGCCTTTGCTGGGGAACACTGAGTCAATCTTCCTCAATGAAAAATTCTTTGGTAAGCCTTGCCTCAAAGACCTTTCTCTTACAAGCTTACCTGGCGACTCCACTAGACCTTATTCCCCCTATTCTTTGGTAGTTTCAGGAAAACTATCTGGCGACTCCATTGATTTTTCTTAGGGTGCCACATTACCTTCTGTGATATTTTCAAGATATGGGATCATGGCACACTGGGAAAAAATGTATCCAAGTATTGATTTCAAAAGTTTTCAAGGATACCCAAATTACTTTGATACAAAATGGCTAGACAACTCTCCAATGTTTTTGGGTCTCCCAACTCCTCACATAGTAAACTTTTTGGAGTGTTTGAAGGAGATAAAGTTGGGAGGAGAGGATGCTCTTATAAAATTGTTTTTGCTCACCCTGCCATCCTACTTACAAAAATGTTTTAAGAGTTGTTGCAAGGACAGGGGTATATCATCTTTCATACACCTCATCAGTAAGTTTATCGACCTTACTAAGCCAGATTACCAAACATATGAAGATGTCCTTTAAAACCTTATGGTAACCTTACACCACAAAGGATTCACCACTGAGATTGTAGAAGATCTCAGGAGTTCTTATCATGATCAATACCAAGAATCATCTGATATAAGAGACGAGGTTTATGAAGACCATTATCAACCCCTTGAAGAGAAGCAAGATCTCTCCCATAATCCAATAGAATGCAACGAAGATGTAACCAGAAATGTGAATTATAAGGATGAAGCACCAATAATTTCTCCTCAGTCTGATGAAGCTCTCCAAGATCCTGTCACTCCTGCACAAGATAAAAGGAATGAGGTGAGTCATTTTGATTCTTTTGATGATACCTTGTTCTATGACTCAGAGAATGAAGAAGGAGTGGAACCCTTGGACGAGCTAGATCCCCTATGTCTCAAGACTGAAGATGTAGAGGCAGATCTTCCACCTAATGATGCTATCCAAATACTTGAAGCTCTTGCACGGGAAGGAGTAAGCGAGGTAAATTGTTCCCCCTTCCAAGTTTTTAGTGGTTCTTTGCCTTATGACACAGAGAGTGGAGAAGTATTGGATGTTTCGACTCTTCCATGTTATGATACTGATACTGACATAGCTGATTTTGACGAGTTCATACATGTTGGAAGACGTAGGTGGGATGCGTTTAGTTATGATACAAATCCCATCTATGACGTAAAAAGTCATCTTCGGACGTTGCCCTTGCAATTACCACAACAAATTACTTTTGACCAGTGGCAACAAGGAGATGAGGGTTTTACCCATACCTTCCAAAGGACCAAGGATGACCCAGTACCTTATTTTCCTGATGATTTTCGATCATACCTCGAGGAGTTTGATGACTGTTCTTCTGAGCATTTCGACTTATTTTGTGAAGATGATTGTCAATCGCCTATCTGCTCATATTTTGACACAAGTGAGAACATTGTTTGCTTAAGGAAAGTCTCTCATGGCTTTTCACTCCAGCCACCTGTTGTTACTTTACCATGCCTGTCCATTAAAGGTGTGTTTGGGAAGTGTATTTTTAATGTTCAGTTTCCTTTTAGGCAAACCCTGAACTCCAAGGGTTGATTGGGTACTGTGTGTTTCAGTCAGTTTTTCAACTTTCCCTTGTCAGTTTTCCAGTCGTCTACTAGATCTTTGTCGATCCCTTCTTTGACTTCAAGGCGTGAGGATGTTCTGGGTGACCAGTTTACAGGTCCTTTGAGTCAGTTTTCTAAACCTTGCATTTTTCATGACCCTTTATTGAAGTGGATTGAGTACTTTCCTCAGAGATGGACTTGGCATGATTTTATCCCTCCCACCCGCCTCCATGAGTTAGATTCTGACTTTTCCGATGATATGATATACATTGTAACTCATGACATTTTTGTGCTTGACTTATCACTGTTCTGGTTTATGATAAAGCACAAAGGCAGGTATCAAGGAACGATACTGGATTGGCTTCACTGGTTGTTTGAGTACACCAACATGCAGCCAACAGGTAAGTACAGGTAAGTGTTCCACTTTCTATTTGCATTTATAAACACTTTATATACATATGTTATATTTTGCGGGGTTGCAATACCACCCCATCTTTTGTTGTTGATGCTTTCTTTTCAAGTGTGAGCAGGTCTGCAGGTTTATGCCAGAGATGCTAAGGTTCTCATGTGCTCTACGGTGAGAACATGTCCCCGAGTTGGAGCCAGATGCTATCCCCGTTCTCTAGGGATAACTAGGAGATCATGTCTCGAGGCCCACAGGTCCTAGACATGGAGTACCAAGAGCAGGATTGACCTGAGCATGGCCCTGGAGGGCCCATCCTTCTTCTTCTTTGCCAGACTTGTCCTGTTAGCAGCAGCAACTTCCATCACCATCGGCTTGGACTTGCATCAGAAAATACTCTTGCTCCATGAGGTAATTGGTCCAAGGTATCATGGTATGTGTCATGTTTGATCGTTATAACCTTCTTATATATGCATCAGGTTCCTTACATTTCTGATAACTGCTTGGATCTTACACTAATCCACTTGACCATTGTTGGTGGGATTAACGAGGTGACTTAGAAAGATTGTATTCATGGGTTTTGGTTAGCCACCAGGGGGGATTTGCAGAGCCATCGTCCGCTCCCACCATTCTATCATTTTACATCTTATCTCCCATACATCCATCCCATTCCCCTAGTCAGACCATTAGGATGACCTACTTGAGGGGTTACACTTTGTCCTATGGGAAGAAGGGGCTAAAGGCGCAGGGGGTAAAAGCAGCTGGTAAAAGATAAAAGACATAGGAAATGAAACCTAGAGATGCTTCGCCCAGGGATCCCTGAGAAGGCAATAAAAATCCTCTCGATAAGAAACAAAAGGGACCCTAAGAAAAATAACAAAAAAAACAAGACCTAACCAAGAGGATGGGAGGTCTCATCACGAGCCGACCCATTATGTTCATAGGTATCTAGCAGTATGACATTGCCATTATTTGGTCACCACGCCAGGGCAATGACCTTTGGTTGCATGGCTAAGGGAAAGGGGGTCTCATCACGAGCCAACCTTATCATTTCTGCGAAAATACCAGTGGGTAACACTGTCAGCTCTGGTCGCCACGCCAAGGCAGTGTCCTTTGGTCAGGCCTTGAAGTAAAAAAGAAAGAAAAGCAATAGATAAAGAATAAAGGCAATAAAGGGGCTTGGGAAAAGGTGCATCGATGACGGGTACAACTCACCTCCTACAAAGGCACCCATGGACAACACCTACCCCTGGTCTTACTATGACTGAACATCCCTAGACCATATCACTTCACGAACATGGCTTGAATGGTCCTTTGTGGAAACTCTCCTTTTCTTGTGGATATTAGCCCAATAGGATATTCTGTTTGTTTCTTCAACTTTGTATAGTAGATGTGTGTAATGTCTTTGATCTCTTAGAGGATATGTAGGGGTTTTATGCATGTATTTGATAAATTTAATGATAAAATATGATTGACATTGCTATGATCTCGAGGAATGATGAGCCCATGGAGGCCATAGTTTTTGATGAGCAGGACCATACCCGACGGACAGGTACCAGTGGACCGGTACACATGGGGATATGCTTAGCTCGGACCTCCATGGGGCTGAAGAGCCCATCAGATGGTTGTTGGGACGGTAGAGATAGGACAACGTTATGATGAGCCATTGCACGAGAAGAAAGAAGGGCGTTCCACCCAGGACACTTTGGCAGAGCCCGACCTAGGGGGAATCACCCACTGCAGATGGAACATTTGCCTTTGATGGACAGGACGTCACCTGAGAAAGCTGGACGTTGTCTGGAGCGTGTGGCAGTGTGCTGAGGTCATTTGGCACGTGTGGCAGCTTGGAGGAGCCCTAGAAGGGCCAACGTTTGGGTTTCTGGATGCTGTATTTGCCCAAAAAGGGCCAACGTCTCCCTCAGAAGGGATTGATGTCCCTCCTTTTGCTCATATTATGACATTTTCTAGCAGATTAATGTAAAAACAGTGTAAAATTGGTAATCAGCCTTGTCGGCTGTTTTGATGACCTAAAATTTAATTGAAAGGTCATGAATTGGTATAAATAGAGGACGTTTGGCCTCATTTTAAACATAACATAACTCACTCTCTTGTGAGAGATCTACTTTTAGTCTTTTGTCTTGGTATTTTGCTCTTGGAAGTGAGGCGCAACTCTTGTTGGAGGATTCTTCCTGGCATTTTATGGTGTTTCTCTCATTGGAAGGTTTACAACTAGGGTTTGATGAGCATTCTTCATGATTTGTAAGTGAATTTTTCATGCAAAACTTCTTAAATGAATGGTTGTAGGTTTAATCTCTTACATTTGCTATTATATTGCTTAATCTTGAAACCCTAGGTAGCAATCACACAAGTAGGTCCTTGCTATATGTCCCCATGCTTGAGAAACTTGGTTTAGCCATTGATTAAGGAAGATATAGCCTAGTCGTTTCTACACTAATCATCCTTTTTCTGAGTTAGCATTAAAGTATAAATTGAATAAAGGAGACGTCCTAGGCCTAGTTAATTCTACACCTAGGTTTTCTATGTCTCCTACCTTTTTCTAGCATTGTAGCAAGCCCCTGGGAAATTCCCTTGAGGCTTGCATTCTTGTATCTAGTTTCACTCATTGTAAAGTTATTTTTGCCTACACCTTGGGTGAGAGATTGGCACTGCCAACCCCCCAAAATCGTGAGGCTAGGGTGTAGTGTTCCTTTTCAACAATTTTTTATTCTTTTGCCCCACTTGTCATTAGGACAAGGTTGTGTGGCTGGGATTGTCTTAGTGATAAGTTAGCTTTTAGATTCCAAACCCCTTTGGAAGGAAGGCTTGCCTCCACCTTCTGCCATTGTGAGTGGTTTTGTTGTTTTTATTTTCCATTTCAAGTATTATTTTTGTGGTTGCCTACACCTTGGATGAGTAGTTGGCAAAGCCAACCCCCAATATAGTATGGCTAGTTTAGTTATGTGCTTTTGATATGCTTATGCTCATATTTTAAAATCATCTAGAAGTAGATCTCACACTCACATAACTAGATCTTAGCTTAAGCCCTTGAGGCATAGATTTACTCTCATGCTTTAAGTCTTTCATATTGCAAGTTAATTTTCATAGCATCTATCTTAATGCAATACACACATGGGTAAATGATGATGTTTTAAGGAAAATCCTTTTTATATGCAAGTTCTTGTCTTTTTAAGCACTCATTTCTTTTAGCTGCAAGCACACATGGGCATGTGAATGGTGTAGGAATTCAATAAGTCATTATATGTTCTATATGTGATTTACATGCTTTAATCTTATGATTTGGAACAAATCTTTTGGGCTGGATAAAGTTTCGGTTTTGGGATTATTTCACTGTTTTTAGGCAAGTAAAAGTCACCTAAACACTCTTAAACACTTAAAAATACTTAGTCCATAGGCATAATAACTTACTAGACTTAATAGGACACCTTAATTCACCATATTCGCCATCTAAAATGGGGTTTGAGGAAGGCAACGAAAAGTGCTAGGCCGGGGACGGTCTCACAGTGTGCGACGTCCTTTCCGAGAGTACTTGGATCTTTAGGGTTGACCTGTGAAGCTAGGGTAGGCCTCGTTGCCTCACTTCTTGAGCATCCAACAACCATTTGGTAATTGGGGGAGGAGAATTTTGGGTTGACACTTAGCTAGGAGTAATTCAAAATTTAATAATCTTTGAGTAACTCATTAATTCATTAAGCATTTGGACATCATTTTCTTTATTAGTATATCCAATGGTTGTTATCTAAGCAATACTTGCAATCACTCCTCACTTTTAAATTTTACATGCAAGTCTATTTCTTTTTGCTTTGTGGATTCATCACATAAGTGTCATATTATGTATTGTGGAACACTTATTCTTTAAGGTATATCTCATTTGTTAGTGTTCTTTATGGTGTGATCCCTCAAGAGGTTGCACATCTCCATTGGAGGCACTTTCTCGTTGGGTCTTGAGTGTCGTGGTTGCCATTGATAAACAATCCAATAGAGTAAGTGCTATTGGGGCATGCTTGGCTTGATGTGTTGATGATCTTCATGCTTTGAACTCATTTAATTCCTGCACATTAAAGAACTTGGTTAATTTGTCTCTTTGTATCTTTCAACTCTTAGACTTTCTTGTTGTAATTTTGTATCTTGTTGTATATCTCTTGTTCATAATTGTTGTAGCATCTGTCATTTCATTTTTCAGTTGTAAGTATTTGTATCTAACATTGTTGTGGAGTAGTTGTACTTATTTGTAATCTTTTATAATCATTGTAATATAAACCCCTCAAACATCAGTTGACCCCTTTTCCCAATCTTAGGCACTAGTCTTAGTTGTCCTCGGAAAAGGCTTGCTTGTCATAAGTAAATCATTGCATTTTGCATTGTTGCCTTTGCATCATAGGTTAGTCTTCCCCCCCAACCTTGTAACTAACTAAAACCAACTCTTAGAACATAACGTTAATCACATCTAGTAACTAGGTTCTACCCCCCTTGGCTTCCCTAGGAGTAAGCCTAAAAGGAAGAGGTTCCAATCAAAGTGACAGTGTGGGCTGTGAACCTAGGCATTGTGCCTCCAAGGACACACTAAGTGAGCTGGACTTTGCTCATGTTTGCAAGTGTGTATAAGGACGACAACACATACTTTTCTATGTTTTCTTAGTCTCCACAAAATTTCACTATCTGAAACTTCCCAGAAAAAAGTTGTAGCGAAAATCCCAAGAGAACTCCTTTAAAACTAATTCTGGGATGAGTCAAAAACCCTATCTTCCATAGGCTATATCTACAAAATTATAATGAACCGTAACTTGAAATTTTTACCAAATGTACTTGGATATGTATCCTGAGTAATATCTGAATTTTGCTATTTGAAGCTTCTCATAAAAAAGTTATAGTGAAAATTCCAAGATGATTTGCTTTAAGCAACAAAACCCTATTATCGATGCTCTGATACGAAATGTTATGAAACAATGCCTTGAGAATGATAAAAAAATCAATGAATAATAGTCCACTTTGAGGGGGAACCTCCTTTTACAATACATTAAATGTACAATATGAGATATGATGAGATAAGATTCTCCTAGGACTAGGTGTCATTGTTATATTAAGAGACAAATGGTACAATTATAATGAAATGGTGCAATGAAGGGTTCTAGCCTACATACAAATATAACACTAGAAATGTAATAATTCAATATCTAGGGCTTAATAAGGGGTTTTATTCATAACATGGGGATTTTTATAGAGCTTAACATGGTGTGTTTGACCTACATAAATAAACAATTATATTAACACATAATTCACTTGCTAATAGCCAATGAATTGTTGGTCTACCTGATCACTAGTGCTCAGTAAAATTCTATGTGATTTGGCCATAACCTATTACCATACATTAACACTCAACCCATGAATCTGGTCAATTAGCTAGAATTGTCATGTGTGAGCATATAATCATGTATATATTTCTAATTTCTCATGCATAAGGCAACTACCTACAATGCATGTGTGGTCTGTCTAAACCTTCACAACAATACAAACACAAGCCTTTTTATTGTGCTTTGTTGATTACCTACAACCAACCTTTTATAAATAGGTGCATACTTATAAATTATGGCTCATGGGTAATAATAACAATGACAATAGAAGAGTGATGCATCTTTCTTATTGCTTGTATATAGATCTTTAATTGGTATGATGAATTAGTTGATTTAATAAAAAGAGTGGTAGATTAGTTGAGTGTTGGGTTTTGAACTTTTAATATAATCAAAGTGTATTAGTTGGTTGGTTTAACACATAGGAGAGTGGGTTGTCTCCATTGTTAAGAATTGGTCTCGACACCAGAAGCAAATAACCCAAGCCTTGAAACTAGATGGATAGAGATATGCATTCATGCTTATGGTGAGTGGAATCTCAAGATGGAAGATCTCAACCTAGTTGTAATTTTAGAGACATCAAAACTTTAATTCCACGGAAGATTTGTATTGGTGAGATTTATAGATAAGTGTTTTTTGGAAATGTGGTACAGATGGGCATTTAAAGATTGATTGTAGATCTAAAAATGTCGACAAAGGTAAGGCATTTGATGATGCCCCTTTGCAAAAATAAATTCCTTCATAGAAGAAGAAAGGGATGTACACTTTCTCTTCAAGTAGATATTTAGATCATGATGTATGGTTGATCAACTTAGATCCTTCTTTTCATATGACTTCTCATAGGGAGTGGTTTTGGAAATATGAAAAATATGATGGAGGTGACGTCTTCTTAGGATATGACTTGACAACTAAGATCATAGGACATGGAAGGGTCAGGCTTAAGCTTAAATACAAAAGGGTTAAAACCATCCCTAGGGTTTTTCATATTCCAAGTTTGGTAGAAATTTGATCTCTGTAAGTAACATGAGTGATGCAAGTATGTACGTGATATTTGAAAAATATAGTTGTAATATGGTTCAAGGAGCAATGATGTTATCCACGAGATTTCACATTGGAATACTATACAAGCTTTGAGAAGGTGTTATAAATGATGGATTTAATAGTTATATTGTTCATACAGTGAACAATAAAACATACATAACCCCTATGTTTCATGAAGAGTAGAGAATTAACTTTGACATAAAAAATTGGGACATATTGGAGATAAGGGGATTCAAGCTTTGCATACTAAAGGTATGGTCGAATGAATTTTTGTTTGCCCCTTAGCATTTTGTGTATTTTGTAAACATAATCAGGAAAAGTTCCCATCTGGTTCTACAATAGTAGATGTGATTTTTCCATTGATACATAATGATGTGTTTGGACTTGTGCATGTTCCATCATTGGGAAAATATATGTATTATGGTTCTTTTATAGATGTTTTCTCGAGGAAAACATGGATATATTTCCCTGGGAAATAATTTGAGGTATTTGGTAAATTCAAATAGTTTAAGGATATTGTATAAAACTAGATAGAGAAGAAGATAATGTATTGAGGGCAAATAATGGTGGATAATTTTTCTCAAATGAAATTGAGTAGATTTGTAAGAGGTGTGAAATACCAAGACAAAATATGCCTCTCTATACACCTCAATTGAATGGATTTGTAGAGAGAATGAACAAGATGTTGATGGAAAAAGCAAGAAGTATGTTCATTAGTGCATACTTAGAGCAAGAATTCTAGGTAGAGGTGGTACAAACTACATGCTACTTGATTAATCAATTGCCTACATAAGCCCTTATTGATAAAACTCTACATGAGGTAGGGATTGGCATGAAGCCATCTATTGAACATCTTAGAGTTTTTAATTGTGATGCTTACGTGCATGTACCAAAGGAAAAAGGGGGTTAATATGGGCTATAAAGTACAAAAACCTATATTGACTGGAATAAGAGTGGTGTAAAAGGCTATAAGCTTTGGAACCTAGAAATAAAGAAGATTGTTTATACTTGTGATGTAATATTTAGAGAAGTTAAAAAGAAGAACAACCAAGAGAGGAAGAACCCAAAAAGATGCATTTTGATTTGGAATATGGTCAACCTAACTCAATGGAAGAATATGAACCAAACGAGGAAGAACCTTAGTCCCTAGATTTGAGGAGATCGGTTTAAGGTCTAGTCCCCATTATTTATGTTCTAATTTTGTTTCATCTACGACTAGTGATTATCCTAAAAATGCAAGGGATTCACTTGATACAAAATAAAGTAAATCATGGAAGAAGACCATGGATGAAATGAAGGTCTTGGAAAAACAATGTGGCATGCGATTTGGTTAAGTTGTCAATTGGAAGAAAACCAATTGGTAGAAAATTGTCATTCAAGAAGGTAAAGTGGATGAGTATAAATCTTTCTTGGTAGCAAATAAATATTCCGAGGTGGAGGGAATTGATTTTGGTTGGATCTTCTCTCCCATTGCTAAGTTAAATTCCATTTGATTTTTTTTTCTATCGTTCCTTCTTTAATCTTGAAGTAGAATAGATTGATGTGAAAACAACATTCCTACATGGGGATCTTGAAGAAGAAATCTATTTGTCAAAATCGAAAAGTTTTACAGTGAAAAGAAAGGAGGATCTGATTTGCAAGTTGAACAAGTCCCTTTATGGCTTGAATATGTGGTATCAAAAGTTTGAAACTTATGTATTGGGACTTGTATTTTCATGAAGCAAATATAATCGTTATGTGTATATCAGACAAGTTCGTAATCAATTTGTTATTTTGGTATTATATGTTGATGATATGTTGTTAATTGGAAACAACAAGGAACTTATAAAGGATGTTAGGTATTGATAATCATCTCAATTTGATATGAAGGATCTTGGTGTTACAAATTTGATTTTGGGCATGAAAATTAAATGGGATTATTTAAACATGAAACTATAGTTGAATAAAAGGAAATATGTTGTGACGATATTGCATAGGTTTAGAATGCGTGAATGTAAACCTATTTATACTCCTATTTCTATTGGCTTAAAATCATATGTAGAACAATGCCTAAAGACAAAACAAGAGGATGTTGAGGACATGTCTCAACTTCCTTATGCAAGTGTTGTGGGAAGTTTAATGTGTGTTATGGTCTACAATAGACTACAAATTGCACATGCGATGCGATTTCTATGTATATATGTGTCTAACCCAGGGAAGGAACATTGGACTATTGTAAATAGAGTTTTCATATATTTGCATGGCACTTCAAATTGTGTAATCTACTAACAAGGAAGTCCTAGACCAAACATAGTATGGAATTTACAAGGTTTTTTGATGCAGACTAGGTTGGAGATCTTGATCATCGAAAATTTACAGGTGGTTAATATGTGTTTAACCTATTTTGAGGAGCAATTAGATACCAGAGCAAGAGGTAATTTATAGTTTCACTCTCAACAACAAAATTTGAGTACATGACAATCACTCATGTGAGTAAGCAAGTTGTATGGTTATAGAGACTATGTTTAGATGTTAGTTTCCTATAGAAAGATGCAAGGATAGTTTGTTATAGTGAAAGTGTAATATTTTTGGCAAAGAACCTTGCTTATCATGCTAAGACAAAGAATATTAATGTGTAGTGTCATTTATTAGAAACATGGTTGAAGGTAGTAAGGTGTTGTTGGAGAAGTTTGATGCCATGAATAATATTGTAGACTCATTGATGAAGTACGTGGGTACTAAGAATTTCTATTGGTATAGGAAATCAATGGGCATAACTACCCTACATAGTTGATTTTATATATGCATGACTCCCCAATGAAAAGCATTCAACTAGTGGGAGATTGTTGGATATGTGTAGAATTTGTTTTTAGGTTTTAGATGGTTTTTAACCCATGGTTTTATACATGTTGTATTATGTTACTACTTAGCATATTAGGGATGAATGATGATACACATAATACATGTATATTGTATTCTGAACTATTTTTGTAATATAATGAGAAAGACATGAAACTCTATTTTACTAGCTTTCTCAGTTTAAGTTTTCCATGGTAAATCACTTATGCAACATATATGTACTATTTTGTTTTTCTTAAGAACTTGGTAACATTGTTTCTCTTGCATAAGTTTAATGATTCTTATTTTTCTACTTAGACATCAAATAACCCAATATATAAACTTAGAGATCATGAGTTATTGAATCACTAAGTAGATACAATGTTTCAACATTCAAATAATATGCAATATGCAATATATTAAATATTGGTAATATATCAAAATAACCCTTAGTTAATACAACCTGAGTGGGCCTAATGGTTAAGAACACGTGTTTACTCATAAGAGGTCACAAGTTCAAATCTAGAGGGGAGTAGGGTATGTATACCTTTGTAGACTTTACCAGTCAAATCGCTAGGCGAAGGGGTCCCTTTTCCCACAAACAAGGGGGTCTCTTACACCAATTTGGTGTTTGGCTTGGCCGTGACCTTAAAAATATATTATTATTATTATTATTATTATATTGTGAGATTTTTTGGAAGCTATAACTGGAAATATTGAATTCCGAGAGTAAAAGTTGATGTTCTCTTTTATATTTCTTTTCCTATCCTTCTACTTAAAATTTTAACATTACCATTAATAATTCTAAGATGTTTGAGAGATTCAAATTTTATTCCATCGCAATGTATGAGGTGCATCCTCAAGTTGGAAGATTATCTGATATGTATCTCTTGGGTTTTGTCAAATGTCTAAGAGGTTAGATTAAGACCACAACAATGTTTAAGAGAACAGTACACCTAATATAAGTTAAACCATTCAGTACCCTGGTGATGGTATATGATATGGCTAATGTTAATTTAGTGGTAATTTGAAATATCAATGTATGTTAAAGTTCAATCTCAATGGGAAGGGTGATCATACACATCTTTTAGAGAATTTCATTGTTTGTATCATTAAAGAGAATAATCCCATCCTAGAACAAAGAATGCATATTAGTATTTTACATTGTCTCTCTATAACTGGCTTGTGTTGGCCACAATGTTCAAACTTGAACTCAATGCATTTTTAGTTGAGAGATTGATGGCGATTCCAGTGAATTCAAATATTAAAAGTGAAATACAATATACTTAAGTAAATCGGGAGGTTTGTAGCCAGAGTGGTCAATTAACTGAATGGATGACATTATGAAGATTCCAATGATTATGTTGTCTAAGAGATCCAAGTTTGATACTAGGATTAGTGGCACACATTGATATGAATGGATTTCTACTTTCACTTCCTGACCTTGATGCCATCCCTGCTTTTCTAGAAGAGTAAAAAAATATAGTTCTTTTCCCTCATCACCAAGAAAATGGTCAATATGAATGGTAGAGGACAACCATGTTGAGTCATTATTTGGAAAAGGACATAAACAACTTAAAGTTAGAAAGTATACAATAAGTTTCTATTGTGATCTTCTCCTTGCAATTGGTCAATTTATTTGGAAGAAGATGGCCTTTAAGTGAATCTATGGTTTTTTGTATATAATCCCTTTAGCTTCCAGTGATTTTTCCAATGAAACAAAGAATGCCTCTTTGAAGGACCATCTGATTGAATACTCTTTGGCATAGTTATCCAAATTTATAATTTGGAAGAACTAGGAACTTAAAACTGTAAATATGAAAGAGGCTCTCAAGAAAGGTTGAATAAAGAATGACCATAATGATTCTGGTAATGCCATGTGTGAAGTCATTTAATCACCAATCATTTTGTAGTGAATACCTTAACTAAGATCTATCTCAACATAGATGCAAGTGTATGTGCACAATCCTACTATAGCTATTTCAAGATCTAATTTCATTTTAGTGCCCAAAGAATTCCCAATATCCTAATTTTTTTATAAATACTAGAAATGTAATGACAAATTGGGAAGGCAAACCCAAACTAGCATTCAAGTAATTGACATAGATTTAGGATCAAATTTTGGGAACCAAGAAGTTATAAAAGGTCCCACACTTCCTCAAAAGAAAGGACCCTCCTCAAACACTTTCTGATTATCAACATGATCATAATACAAAGAACAAAAAAAACCTTTAGAACAAAGAGAGATATCACAATTCTTTATCCAAGTCAAGTGAATTCACAATCATAAAGCTAATTTAGGAGACCAATAGCCATTAGATCGACAAATAACCACATCATTCTCAAATATTAAATGTAGATGGGAACCTTTGACATTGAAATCTCCTACATCGACACTACATCAACATGCTCCACAATATAGGCACTAGGAATAAGAGGAGGCTTCGAAGCATTTGGAAAGGTTGAGTTGTTTTTTATGACATCTTGAAAACACACAGGTTTTGAAGTTAAAGGAAACGTAATGCCTGCCACTCCTCTATGCAATCACCGTGGAAAACTAAGACTTTAATCTTTGCAAATATGATAATTAAATAGTTGGGATAGATCCTCCAATTATTTACCCTTGTAAAAGAAGGCGTTGCTAGGAAACATGAATCCCCAAGCTATACTCCAATTTATGCTTTAAATTCATCGAATAGCTAGGAGAATTCTCCCACATGCATAAGGTTTTCACAGAAAGAGACTTGATCATAATTTGAAATTTTGTCTTTGTATCAAGGCCTATAGCAAAAAATTGTCATTTAGGGCTTTCTTGAGACACATGATATGCAAGATGTTGGCCCCTTTGTTTTTAGGAAGAGTTGTCAAAGGATGAACATACAACAAAATGCAACAACAAAGCATAGAGATCAACACAAGGGACATGGAAAATACATAAAGGGACATGGTAGAAGTTGACTGCCAATGGCTACGTGTTGAGGAAAGTAATAAAATAGTTGACTTGGGTAATGGATTCACACAATCATCCTTATCCCATTTTGTAACCAACTTGACACTTGACATGGTCAACCATAAAAACTATTATTGTATAAAATCACTTATGAGACTAAGGAAAAGGGGTTGGTTAGTTGGTTGGTCATGATAGGGATGTTAGTGGGTTGATCAGAGCTTGCATCGTTAGTCTATTAGTCCGCTGGTTATATTGGGCACGACGATCTCTGTTTTCTAAGTATGTTCGATAAGTTATCACATAACTATATTGTAAGCTAATGGAAGATATGAGTAAATCAATGTTTTGCCCCCCTTTAAAAATATAAGTATCCTATCCCTTATGCATGTCCAATGGAGTTGCATTACTTTAATCTTTACTTATACATTTTGGTTATTATATGTTTAATTTATGACAATGGTTTAGTTCTTTAGTTCTTTTACTTATTAATGCAGTTCACAAGGAGAGAATGAAGGTGTGTTAGGATAATGGTATCTATAATGCGTCTCCCCATATTTCTAAAGTCTTAGTTGTGCTTTAGGTGAGACATTCTCCCCTTTAGGAAGATTGAAAATGCTAGCGCATCTAGATTACAATGGATTTTTTGCTAGTCCCTTGTGAGAACCTTGGTCTCTATTTATCCCAATACAAGAATTTTGTCAAACACTTGCCATGAATTCTCTATTTCACTTCTATGCTTCTGACCTCCAATGCCAAAATAAAGTGCCAATGAAAACCATTGGCATTTAAGTGTTTCGTCAAACACTTGATGAGTATTCGTTGGCACTTTGGTACCTATAATCAAATGTCAAATCACTAGCTCTAAGTCTAAGTAGAGGTCGTGAGATTCAAAACAACGAAGTTTGGTGGTTGTGCCCCAATGCGATCATAAAATGGCCAAGCATGGCAATATAGCAAATGACACCTCTTCTCTCTTACAATGAAAATGCATTCCAAGAAATATCAATTGGTGTATCATCTTTAAAGACATGGTTGCCAATGAATCCATCAATGAACAAGGAGACTATGAATCACATTCTCTAATATATGTTAAAGGACACTACCACTCTGAACTATTCATTAGATAGTGGAGGAAACCACACCCTAAATAAATCCTAATAGCCTAATTTAAAGGTCCTTCCCTTCCTTATCCACAACCATTGAATCCATATGTGCCTTGAGAAACAAGTCTTTGTTTACCCCAAGTGATCGATGATAATTACCAAAAATGATTTACAATAGTTGTAGTAAAAGATAAATACTAACCCAACAAATTAGAAAATAATCTACATTAGTTGTAGTAAAAGTTAAAATATCAACCCAACAAATTAGAAAGGTTATTGTTAGAAACGTAGATATAGACATATGATGTTAGTATTCGAAAAACAATGTTATACTTATTACATTAATTTGGATTTATATTTAATTGATAAAGTTATTGGAGAGACAACAACTAATCAAAATCTTGATAGCAATTCTCATATACATATGGTTATGTTTGATGGATAGTTTACTTACAGGTGTCAATTATCAACGTAGAGGAGGAATTGGGCCTACAACATGCAACTTATGTCACAATGATGAAGACTCAACTGATCATCTTTTTATTCATTGTGATATTTCTAAATTTATTTGGAAATAGGTCTTTTCTTATTTGATGATTTATGATGAGTGGGGAGAAAAGGGATTGGAAGATAATCTCCTTAAATGGTTTATTAAATATCCAAGGTTGAGACATATTCCTTTCCTTTGATTTGGGGTATTTGGAAGTACTAGAATAAGATGTTATTCGAGAATTGGGCTAGACAAGATTCAACCATAGCAAAAAAAATTATTTTGTTTATCCAGGAATTTCATGATGAGACAAAGCCTCACAATTTGGATTATATCCTCAGTCCAATATATTTTCATGATTCACCTATTGGGTTCTTCGATGGTGCTGCTACAAGAAATAGTTGTGGTATTAGCATATGCCTTAAATTAAGAAACGACCACATTTTCAAAGCATGATTTGTAGGAGGAGAAGGGAATAATATGAAAGCTAAGCTCCTAGGATTATGTGGACTATTACATCTTGCTTCTCTGCTATCTTTGACCAGTTTGATGGTTGCTGAAGATTCAAAATCAACTATAGATTGGATAAAAGGTGAAACAAAACTGAATTGTTTATATCTTAGTCCCTGGCAAGAGAGGATCAGAAAACTACAAGACAAATTTGAAAGACTCACCTTCATGCATGTTCACAAAAATTTCAACTATGTTGCTGATCAACTTTCCAAAAAAGCCTTGAATTGTCCTCCCAGGTGGTTTTTTATTGAGGAGCTGGTTGAAGGAGCAGTTGCTCATGCCGACAGAATCCCTATGTATTAGATACATGCTGTAGTTTTGGTCATAGTATTTTAGACCACTTCTATGTTTTGATGGAACTAATGTAAATATGTGGAAAAGAATGCATAAATTTTGGATGTTTTAATTTTTTGTGACAAAGATAAGTATAGAATAACTAATGGACTTTTCTTTAATCTGTTTTGAAGAATATAGGGACAAAACACAATATAAACATACCATGTATTTTTGAAAGTTTGAATAGCAGTGAAACTGATGTTTCTGCGTGAAAAAAAATACACTACTTGCTTGGGTTGGGTAGGAATAGTGCAATCAAGCGGCAATATAAAATAAATTTCCACCCTCGTAGTGATTAGCTATTTGATGTAAATCTACGATGTGTGCAGTTATGATCGTAATTGTAAAATATGTAATCGATGGCAACAACGACAATTCTCTTGAGAAAGCTTTGCAAGCAAACGTTAATGACAGACGTAGTCCGCATTCTGCATCAAACCACACACCCTCTGGACTCTCAGACATATGCCTGTCTCTTGCAGGCGTGCATTAAGAAGAAAGGTTTATCAGAGGGCAAATTGGTTCACGAACACATGAAGGAGACGACCGGATTATTTTCTCCAAGCACATTATTCCTGGGGAATGCACTCCTCAACATGTATGTCAAGTGCGGGAGTGTGGCAGACGGTCGCAGGGTTTTTGAGTCCATGGCCGAACGAGACGTGTACTCATGGACTATGATGATTGCGGCCTACTCAAAGCAGGCTTGCGCTGAGGAGGCCTTGGCACTCTTTCATCGAATGCAACGATGTGGTATCCCACCCAATCATTTCACCTTCTCCAGCGTTCTCCCAGCGTGTGCCAAGCTGCGAGCTCTGGAGCAGGGCGTGGGGATCCATGAACAGATAATTAAAAGTGGGTTTCAATCTGATGTCTGCGTGGAGAATGCTCTGGTAGATATGTATGCAAAGTGTGGAAGTTTGGAGAAAGCACGCGATGTATTTGACAAAATGTCACCAAGAAGAAATGCCGTTTCCTGGACTGCCATGATTGCAGGATATGCACAGAATAGGCATGTCGACGAGGCCTTGAAGCTATTTGAGAAAATGCCTGATCCAGGTGTCTGCTCTTGGACTGCCATGATTACAGCTTACTCCAAGCATGGCCTTGCGGAGGAAGCCTTGAGAATGTTTCATAGAATGCAAGAAACTGGTATCCAGCCCAATCAGTTCACTTACGCCAGTGTTCTCTCAGCATGTGCCAACTTGGCAGCACTGAAAGAAGGAACAGAGATCCATGAGGATGTAATTAGAAATGGGTTTCAGTCTGACGTGTTTGTGGGAAGTGGCCTTGTGGATATGTATGCAAAATGTTACAGAATAGAAAAGGCTCGCTATTTATTTGACAGAATGCGTCCCTGTGACATGATCTCATGGAATACAATGATTGCAGGATATGTACAGAATGGGGACATTGAGGAAGCTCTGAGTCTCTTTCTTGCAATGCCAAAACAGGACGTGGCCTCTTGGACAACACTGATCTCAGGATATGCACAATATGGGCAAGGTGCACAAGCCCTTGAGCTATTTCAACAAATGCAAGAGGTAGGAGTGAAGCCAGACCTGAAGACATTTGCCAGTGTCCTCTCAGCATGTGCTGATTTGGCAGCTGTGGAACAGGGCATGGAGATTCACAAAGAAATCATCATAAGTGGATTTCAAATTGATGCCCTCTCTGTGCAAAATGCTCTTCTGGACATGTATGCAAAATGCGGGATCATTGAGAAGGCGCGTGATGTATTTGACAAAATGCATAAGCGAGATGTGGTTTCATGGAACACGATAATTGCAGGAAATGCCATGCACGGCTATGGAAAGGGTGCCCTTCAACTGTTTGATCAAATGCAGAACTTAGGCATAGAGCCAAACCATGTCACCTTACTTGGTGTTTTGTCTGCATGCTGCCATGCGGGCCTAGTGGCCGAGGGCAGACAATATTTTGATTGCATGAGTCAGAATTATAATGTCACACCTAGAATGGAGCATTATGTCTGCATGGTTGATCTTCTTGGCCGGGCTGGGTACCTTGATGAGGCAGAAGAGCTTATCAGCAAAATGCCAACAAAACCTAATGCTACTGTCTGGAGATGCTTGCTTGGTGCCTGTCGAATACACAATAAAACAAGCCTAGGAGCACACATAGCAGAATGCCTTTTTGATCTGAACCCTACGGATGCTGCACCTTATGTGCTGCTGTCAAACATTTATGCTGAAGCTGGGAGGTGGGGTGACACTGAAAGCGTGAGGAGAATGATGAAAGACAAGCGGGTGAAAAAATCACCTGGATGCAGTTGGATTGAGGTCAACAAACAGGTGTATGTTTTCCTCGGAGGAGACAGCTAACATTTACAATGCAGATGTGAAGTTATAGAGCGTGTGCAGGGACATGAAAGCAGCAAGGTATTCGAACATAACGTGGAGTAGTAAAAATGACAAATTCTTTGCAACCATAGTGAAAAGCATGTGATTGCATTTGGGCTCATGGACATCGTCCTTGGGACAACCATTTATGGGGAGACTGACACTCTGCCACGAGTTCATTACCAAGACTGTTGCCTCAGAATGTTTGCCATTAACATAATTGCCAGGATGGCTGTGTTTTTCTGTGGTTTATTGCTGATTTGCAGTGAAACGAGCTTCAAACATGTGCAGGCTTAATAACAAAGCTCTTTGTATGATCATCAGACATTATTGCAATGTGCACCATTAACATAATTTCCAGGATGGCTGTGTTATTCTATGGTTTATTGCTGATTTGAAGTGAAATGAGCTGTTGACACATCCAGGATTAATACCAGAGCTCTTCGCATAATCATCTTTTCGTTCCTAGCCAAATACAAGGTAATTTGGCTTTTGTCTTATTCAAGCATCGTGTTCCAAGTATTACTGAACCTACCTGTAGAAGAGAAAGTAACAAAAGAATAAACAGAGAACAAAAACAGGCGTTAAAATAACAGGGGAGAACTACTCTGTTTAATAGTACACAGAAAAGAGAGCAAAATATCTATTAACAAAGTATGTATATACAACTCCAGCTATGTGAATCATAGATGAAAAACAATCCAGAATATTGTGAAAAAATGCGATTCCAACTACAAAACAGTAAATCGCCACCCCAAAATGACAATTTTTCCACCAAAATTGACAAGATTGTGAAAAAAAAGGTCAATATAAGCCCAAAATTTGATTTTTTGGGTCATTTTTCTAACTTTATTTTCTGTTGGAAGCTATAACTGGCAATATTGAATTCTGAAAGTTGATGTTCTCCTTTATCTTTCTTTTCCTATCCTTTTATTTAAATTTTTAACATTACCTTTAATAATACTAAGATGTTTGAGAGGTTCCAATTTTGTTCCACCGCAATGTATGAGGTGTATCCTCTGGAAGATTATCTGATATGTATCTCTTGGGTTTTGTCAAATGTCTAAGAGGTCAGATTGAGACTACAGTAGTGTTTAAGAGAACTGCATACCTAATATAAGTTAAACCATACAGTGCCCTGGTGATGATATATGATATGGCTGATGTTAATCCAGTGGTAATTTGAAATATCACTGCATGTTCAAGTTCAATCTCAATGGGAAGGGTGATCATACGCATCTTTAAGAAAATTTCATTGTTTGTATCATTAAAGAGAATGATCCCATCCTAGAACAGAGAATTCATACTAGTATTTTACATTGTCTCCCTATAACTGGCTTGTGCTGGCCACAATGTTCAAACTTGAACTCGGTGCATTTTTGGTTGAGAGATTGATGGCGATTCCAGTGAATTCGGATATTAAAAGTTAAATACAGTATACTTAAGAACAAGAAAGGGACTTCGCCGAAGCTCAGAACAAGAACCCTAGCATTAGTACAGAAGGCTGGTTGGGAAGGTACATCTTTATTGATGTGCACGAGATTTTATTTGCAGGAGTTCATCATGAGTTGTACGAGTGGTTAGCCAGACTAGCAGACACTCAGTTTGAAATCAGATCTAGACCTCTTGTGGTTTGGACATCGGTGCTGATTAAGAAAGTCAAGAAAGTTGATAACGTTGTGTCAAAGGCAGTGGATCTCTGGTTTGACAACACTATTGGAGGGTACATTACTGAATTTGCTATTGACAGAGTGGAATCATATAGTCAAGCAGAGAGGTATTTCTTCAAGGTACCTAGAGGAAAGTTTCTATACTTTTTGAAGTTGAAGATTAAGATGCTATTGCATGAGAAGAATATCTTGAAGATACAGTAATCAGTTGGATTTTAAAGCTAATGCTCAAAAATTCAGACAACAATAGTGACACAGAGACTGGACACACGCGCAGTGGGAGATCATTCGGAAAGATTCCTCTTGCGAACCTGTTTAAGTAGAGTTACGGGCCATTAACACAAGACGAAGGATTCTATAGTGGAGATGAAGCAGAGCAATCAGACGAAGGGTATTCAGAGTTCACAAGGGCAGAGGAAGTAGAGACTGAAGTAAGGGCCAGTAGTTAGGGTTTGTTGGTACGTTGTTAGAGTTGAACCTTGGGTTTGCCCCTGTGCGAACAAATGGTTCTGTTGTCAGGAGTGGTCAATTAACTGAATGAATGACATTCTGAAGAGTCCATTGATTCTGTTGTCTAAGAGAGCCAAGTTTGATACTAGGATTAGTGGCACACATTGATATGAATTGCTATCTACTTTCACTTCCTGGCCTTGATGCCATCCCTGCTTTTCTAGAAGAGTAAAAAAATATATTGCTTTTCCCTTATCACTAAGAAAATGGTCAATATGTGTTGAAATAATGTAACTGCAAAGAGTATTCTTATTCTTATTGTTATTTTATTCATAGGATTAATCCCCATTGTGGATTAATCATGTCGGTAATTGTATTAGGACCAAATCCCCTTTTGCGGATTGGTCAACAGACAATTGTAATAGGCAGAATAAGAAGTCGGCCCCGACAGTTATTATTGAGACCCAGAAATATAATAAAGGTGGGTTTACCCACCTAGAGTGAGAGGTCGGCCCTGCCAGTGAAGACCCTTCACACGTGCCAGTTTTGTATATATAGAGAGGCTAGCACCTCACTTTATCACACAACTCACTTGCTCATTCTTAAGAGGCAAGTTGCAAGTTACTAGTTGGAGAGAGGGAGAAGAGTGGTGCATCTTTTGGAGAGGACTATCTGTATTGGTTTGAGTTATCTCTTGACATTGTATTGGCAATTTATGATAAGGAAGTTTTTGCTGGTTTTTCTTCCCCTAGAGGGTTTTCCAGGATAAATGTTGTGTCTCTTGTGAATGTGTATTTCTCAATGATCTTGTTCTTATGTTGCTCTTATCTATTGAAATGCAAAGAACTATAATAATGGCATAAACATTAACATGGTATCAGAACCAACCTGAAGGAAGCATATTTTGCAAGAGAAAAACATCACTATTGCAGTACCTGCAAATTAGGGTTTTTCGAAAGTGAATCTTTTCAGCCCTAAAACTATCTAGAAAGTTGTGCCCTCCTCTAAGGATCAATTTGGCATCATCAGTGCACCTTTTCAGTGGCTAGATCTCCCGAAAAGTGAAACCCTAGTTTCACAAAGTACCAGAAAACCAGAGTACTAGAAGTACCAGAAGTACCAGAAAACCAGAAGCACCAGTTCAGAAATCCGCAGATCAAGTTTGAGGGGGTAAAAGTTGGATTTTCGAAATTCTGACTACACCAGCATACTCGCCTCAGCTCAGCGCGTCTATTACCTGGATCGAAATTTCAAAATTTGAAGTTTGAAAAATTAGGGTTTTCTCATAAAACCCTAAGTTGCAGTTGTAGTACCAGTTGCAGTTGCAGCCGTAGAACCAGTTGCAATCACCCTTGAAGTTTTTTTAAGAGTTGGCAATGATTACTGTTATCCCCGATATCTAGGGATAACTAGGAGATCATGTCTCGAGGCCCACATGGTCCTAGACATGGAGTACCGAGAGCAGGAGCGACCTGAGCATGGTCCTGGAGGACCCATCTTCTTCCTCTCAGCCAGCTTTGTCTTGTTAGCAGTACCAGCCTCCATCACTACCGGCCTGGGCTTGCATCAGAGAGGGCTCTTGCTCCATGAGGTAATTGGTCTGAGGTATCATGGTATGTGTCATATTTGATCATTACAACCTTCTTATGTATGCATTAGATCTCTTTCATTTCAGATAACTGCTTGGATCTTACATTAATCCACTTGACCATTGTTGGGGTAATT
>JASDQU010685603.1:0-35959 GCA_032191745.1 Picea mariana | reverse complement strand
CTGTGGTCTTCCAGAAATAATGACCCCCACAAAGGCCACTGTGAAAATAAAAAATAACCTGCTGGGCTTCTTGTGGGTCCAGGCACCTTAGAAATACCCCTGAAGGGTCTTTCCAGTACAAGGCTTGGTCAATGAGGCAATATCTGACCGCCTTGAGCTTTAAATCTCTCGCCTTTCTCTTTTCCATTGCATCAGGAGGCCTCAATTCTTGCAGAAAATACAAGATATCCTTGTACCAGGAGCATGTTGCTAGAGACAAGGCATCCTGAAAATTCTAGTTGAATGACTCAACTTGGTCATTGATGAAACTAATCCCTAAGGCTTTGCAATTGGATTCAGCCAACAACTTAGCCAAACCCTGCCCCTTTACCAACTTGGTGGGCTTGATTTCTAGATCAAACTCTAGGATCTTGGCGATCCACTTACCCCTTCTTCCGTCTATGTCAGGTTGTATAAGAATGTCCTTCATAGAGGCTGAAGGAACGTATGCAGTGACTTTTGAGTGCAAGACACAGACTCTAAAAGCTTTGAGAGCTTTCACTAGGGCATAGGCTTGCTTCTCCATGATCTCGTACTGGAGTTCTGCATCTCACAATGCCTTGCTATAGAAGGCAATAGGTTTCTCTTTCCCTTGCTCGTTTTTCTGCAACAAGACTGCTGCTACTGTATCACAAGAAGCAAAAGAAAAAATCAGGAAATCTTTAGAATAATCAGGACTGATTAGCACAGGTGCCTCAGTGAATGCCTTCTTTATTTGAACAAAAGATTCCCTAGGTTCAGCAGTCCATTTTATTTCATTTCCCTTCCTGAGCATGGTCGTGATGTGTTTCACCAACTCAACAAAATTTGAGACAAATCTCCTCAGAAAATTTATCTTCCCCCAAAAGGCCTAAACTTCCTTCTTAGATCTGGGAAGTGACAAGGTCTGAAGTGCTTCTACCCTGCTAGGGTCAATCCTTACTCCCTCTATTGACACTATATGGCCTAATAGCTTCCCTTGCTTCATGGCGAACAAAGATTTCTTGGGGTTTAAAGATAGGCCGAACATTCGACACTTTAGGAAAACCCTCTTCAAGTGGCAGCAATGCTCCTTGTCTGTTCTGGAGAAGATGGTGATGTCATCCAGATATATTACCACAAAATGGTCCTTCTCCCCGATAAAGGCTATGTCCATGGCCCGCTAAAATGTTGCTCCTGCATTCATCAGTCCGAAAGGCATTTTGGCATACATGAATGTGCCCCAAGGAGTGGTGAAGGCTGTTTTTTCCCTGTCCTCAGGCATGACTGATATCTGATTGTAGCCAGAAAATCCATCTATCATGGATATTCTAGATGCACCAGTGACCTTCTGCAATATGTGTTCCATGTTGGGCAGGGGATAATTGTCTTTCCTTGAGCTCCTGTTCAGGTTCCTAAAATCAACACAGAGTTTGATTTCCCCACTTTTCTTTCTTACCGGAACCAAATTGGCCACCCAATCAGAATATCTCAAGGGGACAATGATTTGGGCATCCAACAACTTCTTCACTTCTTTCTCCATGACAGGTAGCAACACGGGATTTATCTGCCTCAGTTTCTGCTTGAATGGCTTAGCCTCTTCTTTCAGTGGGATCTTGTGCTCAATGACTGATGTGTCATACGTCTTGAGGTCTTTGTAGGTCCATGCAAACACATCAACAAACTCTCTCAACAACTCGATATATTCAGCCCTTTGCTCCTTGGTCAAACTCCTTGACAGCTTGACAAACTTAGTCTCCTCTTGTGTGCCAATGTTGCACTCAGCTGTGTCAGCATCATCACTTGAAACTCTCCCCTTTACTGCCACATCATTCCCATCAAACAATCTCTCTAATGGGACCAGTCCTCTTGGAATGTGATTGATAGGCAACTGAATAATGTCATGTTTTGCTATTTTACTCAGCAACTCACCCCCATCCAACCTTTCTTCAGAGGTAGAATCTTGATCGATATTGAGCTCTGAAAACTCCTCGATTGTCTCCAAGAATTTCTTGATCTCAAGATCGTCCTCAAACACCTTCCAATGCTTAAAATTGTCAGGTATGGAGGGCCTGTATTTTACTTCTACATCATACCTCAGTTTGGGCGGCAAGGGTACTTTGAAAAGGCTTGCAGATGTAGCCAAGGAATCTGCCACTGTGTTTTCTTCTCTCGGGATGAAAGAAATGTTAAATGCTGAGAAGAAACTGTAAATTAGATCCCATACCTCATTCCTGTAACTCCTAAGTCGAGGATGCTTGGCCTAATAAGCGCTTCTGATCCGCTGGACTACCAACTCGGCATCTCTGAACACTGCTACCTCTTGAATTCCCATTTCCCTTGCGGCTCTTAATCCCAGGATAAGAGCTTCATACTCTGCCACATTGTTGGTAGCTTTGAATTCTAATTTTTATGACAGAGATGTGGACTCCTGAGCAGGTGACACAAAAACCACTCCAGCTCCAGCACCTTCTCTGGAGGAGGCTCCATCAAAGAACATTTTCCATATGGGGGTGATGGAGGAAGGAGGTTTAGGGGAAATGGTGTGCTGCTTTCTGAGTTTGAGAGGAGGCTCGGGGGCATGGGTGAGCTGTAGTATCAGTGTCCAAGGCAAATATGGGATGATTGGCGGGGTTAGCTTCATCACTGATTATGTAGGCCAGTTGGGCTTCCCGATATAGTCTTCTATCCTCTCCTCCGAACACTGGGATAGTAGCATATGTAAGGTCCATCTGCAAGGTTCCCCCCAGTATTTTTATCCAAGATCTTGACAATAGCATACCGAACTTGGGGCGGACATCAGCTACTACGATATCCATGACCACACTTTTCATGGGCAGTTGAAACAAGGTTACAACCAGGTCTTTAATAACTCCAAGACACTGAACTCTCTTGGAGTCAAAAGAATAGAGGTCATGATAAGCTCGGGTGACTTCAAGTCCTAACTCTTCCATGACAGTTTTGGGCATGAGGTTGTGAGAAGCCCCTGAATCCATCAAGCAGTTGTGCAACACTTTATCATGTATGTTCAGGGATGTGTAGAAGGGAGGGGATGAATCATCTCTATCTTCTACCATGGGTCCTAGGACAACTGCTAGCTTTTCGTTTTGGAGGTTTATGAAGTCTGTGGGAAGGCATGAGGCTTCAGACTGTAAAATCTTAGAGAAGCATTTTTTAAATTCTCCATGTTTAATTAGCTCAGTGAGGGGCACAGGGATTCCGATCTTTTGAATCTCATGCTCAAAATTGAAAGAAGATGTAAGCTTTGGAATCTATCTTATTTCAGGGGCATGATTGTGGACAATGGGAGAGAGAGGTTGAGCCTTCTTACCTTTGTGACCATCTGCTACTTCGTTAGCAGGTTTATCTGTTCCAGTGGTCTGCTCAGGAATATCAGGTGTTGTTGTCTTTTTGTCGGACCTCAGGTTATACTTGCCTCGGCCGCCGCTAGCCTTGTCTCCCTTGCTCAATTCATTTAGCTGACTATCCATGAGAGACTCCTCATAAGATGCTTGAGTGAGATGAGGAAAAGGATGAGTGTCTTCTAAGCAGTGGATCTTAGGCTCGATCTCGTTTGTTTCCCCTTCTTCATCTTCAACCACAAAATTGTTCTGAAAGGGGGCCTGAATTCTTTGGTCTTCCCTGTCTCTTCCCTTCTTTCTGTGCATAGTTGGGGGAGAAATATTATTTGGCCTTCTGAAACCCCTTTTGTTCTTGGTGCTCTGAGGGCCTTTATATTCTTTCCTTCCTTCCACCCTCATTCTCTCCATTTCTGCAGATAGAGACTTCACCATTTTGGTCAGCTCATCCACTTGAGGGCGGGGCACTGATGGGCCAGAAGTTGAGGCTTCAGATCTTCCCTTTCTTTGGTCTGCGTCGGCCTTATTCCTTAGTCTGTCAGCTGATAATACATTGGACTCCACTTCTATGGCCACATCTTTCATTTGAGCTAAGGAGGTGGCTCTTCTTTCTCTCAATAACAGGCAGAAGTCGGGGCCAAACGCACTAGCGTAAGAAATCTTGGCCGAGGCTTCTGAAGGCTTTATTTCGGTAGGAATTTTATTATACATTTTATTAAATCTTTTGGAGAAGTCAGAGACAGAATCTCCTTCCATCTTCTTCAAAGACCCGAACTCTGTCATGTAATACATAAAATCCTTCCTATCTCCCCACTGTCTTAGGAAAGCACTATCTAGAGCTTCAATCCCAACAATAGACCCTGAAGCCAATCCTCTAAACCACTTCCTCACCTCGCCATCCAGGCTCTGGACGAAGAATCTCATCCAGACATCTTCATTTTCAATATTAAGGTTATCTGCATAACTATAGAAAGAAGCCAGGTGCTCTTCAACAGTTATGTCTCCTTCCCCAGTGAACTTGGGCATGTATTTCAAGTAATCCCCAACAGGGAGAGGATTCATAGGATGGGGAAGAACTAAGGGAGAATATCTGGCAGCGACTATGGAGTCCATTCTATTCAGAGGGGGATTAGCACCAACCATAGGAATATTAGGTGGAGGAGAACTCGGAGGAGAAGGGGTTTGCGAAGGGACTACTGGGAATGAGTCCCGAAGTGGGGTGGGAAACAAGAGAGGATTTAAGGAGAAGGCTAACGAGCTCAAGTCCGCAGGTGCTCCTTTTTGCACAGGAGTAGTAAAGATAGGAGCGGGGAGATCTTCTGTGGTCTCGACCCAATGCCAAGGTACAGTTTCAGGGGAGAGGGGAGTGACAAGGTCTCGTCCCTCTGGTACCAGACTAGGAGAAGAAAACTCAACAAGAACACTCCCAAAATTAATGAAACGGGAAACTGCAGAAACAAGCCTACTGGGAAGCCGAGGAGAAGAAAATGGAGTTTCTACAGAAAGAGATAGTGGATTACCTGGTTCAGCGGTGGAAGATTCTTCTTCAAGGGTCTTTCCCTTTCTGAAAATTACCTTTGGATCTGTTTTAGGCGTAGCTAGAGGCAGCTGTGGATAAGACCGCACATGTCTGCCTCTGAAAGCCACAATTAATAGAGCAGGTTCTCCCCAGTGGAGTCGTCACAGTGGAGTCACCAGGTGCACAGTAGCAATCTCAATAGTTCTGATATCTGATGCACCTTCAGAATCAACTGATCGTTGTCATTCTGCCTAGGGAAAATCTTCAACTTCGTCCCCGACAACGGTGCCATAAAATGTTAGCATCAGAAGTCACTCCTGGATTTCTTACAGGAGCAGAGCCCGACACCCATCAATTTAATGTCATGATTTGTTTATAAAGGGGTGATCGAATGGAGATAAAGACTCGAGGAGATATTACTCTGACTCAGGGACTGAGTCTAGCATGTATGGGACAAAGGAGGTCTTGATCTAACTTCAGCCAGTGGGTTGATTTAAAAGATGAGCAGGTGGAAGAATTAGTAAGGAGGGTGGACAAACTGCTTTGGGCAACATACTTTCAGCAGCATGTAGAAGAAAGACTTTGAATGCAAGATCCTCTTGGTTCAAAGTCTCAAAGAACTAAAAGGGGACTTGACTGGATCCTCCAATTCCAAGTCACTCAACGTTGAGAAAACCACAAGAACTGATTAGAAACGGCGTAACTGTTACAGTGATCCAACCTACATCATCCTATAACAGCTACAGCTCGATTGGATCCTCCAATTCCAAGCTGTTCTAACACAGTTTAACAAAGACGTAAAAGAAACTGGCATTCATAAGACAAGAAGTCTCAAAAGTTCATACATAACCAGAGTATCAGTGCTTCATTAAAGTTTTACAACCAAGAGCTCTGCTCAACCATCGATATTTACAAAATACAAAAACTGAGTCTATATACTTAGGAGACTTCACCTCTCAGAGGCGTGTACAGTCACTCAAAACCGGGTGTCCCTTCAGTCAAACTTGTACTGATGTCTTCTTTTAAGCGCCATCTTAACTAAGCATGGTTCTTGTAAGGAGAGTAGCTGATCCATTAAGCGCTCGGCTAGCGTGTGTGGACTTCTTCGTCGAGCTGAGGACTTCAGCATGGCCTCTCTGAGGAAATCGGTACACAGGACCTCTGCGAGCGGACGTCTTTCCAGACTCTCCATTCCCTCATTTAATGAATGAAAGGAGGCTTCAACTACTCCTTCTTATATTTATTTACTTCAAGCGAAAACCAGGAGTGAAATCACTTCTGATGGCATCTGGGAATCGTGACGATGCTTTCGGCGACTGGACACAACGCCTTTAGGCCCCCCTCTGCTTAGATCTTTTAATTTCTTGGGTGACCGTGACCGTGACCTTGCTTTATTCCCATAGAGGCTTTCGACGTTCGCAAATAAGGGGGACTGCTCTTTGTGCTTTGAAGTCGCGAGAGGCAAAACGCTGAGACGACTTAATCATACGCTAGGTGTCCTTCTAGATCCGACGGCTCTTAATTCTCCCGTCGATACCGTGGGCCCGGGCCCGAGATTCTCCTGGCACCTCGCACCCCGGAAAATAACGGAGATGCTTTTTGCTTGTTGGAGTCATGATGGGAGAAGCGTCGAGATGGCCCTAATCGCGCACCACATGTCCCTCTGGATGGACAACTGAGATCTTCTCAGCACTTCGCGTCTCGCGGCTGGGAGGAGGCTGGCCCTCGGTTTCAAAGTCGCGATGGGCGAAAAGGCGAGGGGCCTAATCGCGCACCACGTGTCCCTTTGGATGGACGACTGATATCTTCTCGGCACTTCGTGTCTCGCGACTGGGAGGAGGTTGGCCCTCGGTTTCAAAGCTACGATGGGCGAAAAGGCGAGGAGCCTAATCGCGCACCATGTGTCCCTCTGGATGGACGGCCTGGATTATCTTGTCAGTATTGTGGGCCCTGCCTTATCATGTTGTGCATGCTAGTGCCTTTTCCTCAGGCATGTTCTTCTATGACCAGGCGCCAAGACCGTGGGCCCAACATTAAAGGCTTTCGCAACTCGCAATCTCGCGAGTTGGAGGGTAGAGCCTTCGTGCTCCCCTTTCACGAAGTTCCGAGACATGAGAGGGTGAAATAAGTATAGCTCTTTGTATTGTTAGCACCCTCCACATGTAACCGTCGGCTAGTGTTTAAGTGCTAGCACCTTTCGCAGCTCGTTACCTCGTGAGTTGGAGTGTGGAACTTTGGCATTCTCCTCTCGCGAAGTCCCGAGACACGATGGTCAGCGAAGGTTGACCCCCGAGGAAATCCGACTACTCACTTTTTGAAAACTTCCGCACTATACTTCGACGTGACTCGGCTCACTGCGATTACCCATCGATCGCCGATCTGCTTCGACGATGAATCCTTGCCGCTAAAAAAAAAAATGCCCACTCGCTTGGTTAAAATCCCCAAGAGGACTTCTTCTGTGCGCTGCGCTTGGGTGTTTCTCGTGCTAACTGCAGACCTCGGTGCGCTTAAGCCTGAGACAAGAAATATCGCTAACATTGGGCTCCATGGGGGATAGAGTCGTCCCTGCGATTCTCTAAGAACTCCTTCTGCAGCTTCAGTGCCTTGCTATTGGGCTATGGAGTTACTTATTAGGCCGAAAACATACAAAAAGAAACGAAACAAAGAACTAAAAGACAATATATACAAACAGAGGAGCCGTCTAAGGCTCAAATAAAGCATTTTTTCACGAAATGCCCATTCACTGGGCTGTTGAAAACCTCTTCACCCTCCAGATCTTGCAACCCATATGTGTTGTTGGAGAAAACCTCAGAGATTTTGAAAGGGCTGATCCAGAGGGCATCGAACTTGTTGTGCTTTCCTTTATCCTATCTGGGTGCGTCCCACTTAAATACCAAGTCCCCGATTTCGAACTCCTTCTTCCTGACCTTTCTGTCAAAAGCCTGTTTGATCTTCTGCTGATGACTGTAAGCTGCATCCCTCACTTGTTCTCTGATATGCTGCGCTTCCACTATCTGATGGATTCTTCTAATCATATGATCTGGCTCTCCCTCGTAGTCTTGAAAGAAATTCACCACAGGTAAGGCGAGCTGAGTAGGGAAAACCGCCTTTGCTCCATAGACTAGTTGAAACGACGAAGTGCCCAGAGACTTCTTCATTGTGACACGATCGGCCCATAGAGTGAATTTCAACTTTGAATCCCAGGTCAAATAATCATGGTGCCTCTTTGTATTTCATGCCTCGGTGCTACAGGGATGTCGAACCGTTCGACTCTGCAACCGCCGAACCCCAACAGGGCTAGTAACTGGCCAATAGGGATGAATCCCTACAGGGTTAGCAAATGGCCATTAGGAATGGCCCTATCACACGGTTGAGTGGAGTACAGGTGGCGAGAGGGGAAACATGACACGATGGGTGATGTGACAGGAGATGGGTCCCACTTCACACGCCACACCATTTCAGACCCCCCCCCCCCACCTGCTAAAGGAAAAACAACAAGGGGGCTTTGGAATGAAGCCTCTGCCGTAGATCTGGGCAGGTGGACTTTGGTCGTCCAGATATGCTCGCCACTTAGCCTAAGGCGCATTCGCACCCCAACTTAAAGTTGACATCTCTTCGTCACGTCTGACGGTCGTTATAGACCCTGAGATCCTCCGAAAGAATCTCATTCATTCATCGAGACTTAACCACATGCTAATCATCTCGATATTTATAAGTCTGGATTTTGGGGTTTGAGAGCACGAGGGAACATACCCTTCGGTATCCCGAGTGTCGAAACGCCGAAGTGCCAAACAAGCCTAAATCGGTGATTAGCCCCTTGGGTTATGCGTTGGTCAATATGACCTCTTCCCACATGACTACACTCTCTCTTCCATCGAGATTTATCAAGGCGAGAGCCCGACCTCTTGTCGACGGAACTCCCGAATCCCCAATCCCCGATTTCCCGAAACGGGTAATCTCTCGACACGTAGCCTCCCGAAATCGATCGGTCTACGATTGCTTCGGGGTTTCCACCATGGAACATCCTGATCTCTCGTCATCAGAAATCCCGAGTTCCCGACTCCCGATTTCTCAAAATGGGAAATCTCACGACACGTGGCCTCCTTTAATCGGATGACCCAAATCTATTTCGGGGTTTCTACCATGGAATGCCCTGATCTTTCGTCACTAGAGAAATGAAAATGGGTAATCTCTCGACACGTAGCCTACTGAAATGGGTCGGTCTACAACTGCTTCAGGGTTTCCACCATGGAACATCCCGATCTCTCGTCATCAGAACTCCTGAGTTCCCGACTCCTGATTTCCTGAAATGGGAAATCTCACGGCACGTGGCCTCCTTTAATCGAACGACCCAACTCTATTTCAGGGTTTCTACCATGGAATGCCTCGATCTTTCATCACCATAACTCCCGAGTTCCTGATTCTCGATTTCCTGAAATGGGAGATCTCACGACACGTGGCCTCCTTTAATCGGACGATCCAGATCTATTTCAGGTCTTTTTCCCTTATTCACTGGGGGTTTAACCCTCGGGTATCTCCTGACAGATCCAATGGCTGTCGGGTTTTCCAGCCGAGATCTGACAACTCAGACAGGTTCCTAACTTGTGCATTCTCCCACGACTTCCTGGACGGGGAAAAATCAACGGCCCAGATGTTCTCATGGGCCTTGGGGATCTACGATCCCGATCTCTTCGCTACCCATGAAGACATAGAAAGNGAGTGACCACAGATTTTTCGATGGGATCTCATCCGTCGATCAACACCTATCAAGGTTAAGGTACTTATCCTTCCAGCTTCTTCTTCTTATCTAACGGTCGTGAGTGACCACAGATCTCCCGACGGGATCTCATCCGTCGATTCGATACTTATCAGGGATTTCTTAAGGCCTTGCGCCTTCACGTCCTCCTTCCAGGTTCTTGATGTCTTTTTCAAGAAGGGTATCTCTATGGGGAGGTTTACCCAGGGTACTATCTGAGGCAGATAAGGGTATCTCTCTCTCAAGAACCAGGCATGACGTCTGAATCAGATCAGTATGCATATAAATAAAAATTTAAGAGAACATAAGCCACACGTAGTATTTCCATTATAAACATACAACTACCAGTACTGATCAAAACATCATACATGCATTCTTATACTGAAATTATTCACAATTTCACAACTTATGAGAATAATTGTCAGAATACATATATTTCAAGATGCCAAAGGAAAAACACTTATTAGAAAGTAACACCAGGGGTTATGCAACTGCTGAGAGGGGTGATCGTTTCCACCGAACTGTAGGCTCAGTGACTCCCAATGGATTTACCACTAGCCACCCACGAGCTTAGACCATGATGCTGTGAGACTGCGTCTCTGTTTGCCAGTGACCAGGAGTGAAGGTTAATCTCCTTCCTCTCTGCTATCACCCACTCTCCATATCACCAGAGTTCTCTTTCTCCCCTTGCATCGTCCCCCCCAATCGCTTCTCCCCCACGCCTTATCCTCTTGCGAGGTTGTGTGTGGCGCGATTTCCCTCACGCTGGTCAGGCCTGACGGCTCTACGGATGGGTGGTTTACCTCCCCATCCCTCATTAATTCTTGAGGATCCATCTGCCTACCAGCTTGCGAGACATTTAATTCGGGGTCAGCGAGCCGCTTTTGGTTCTCCGGGCCAGTGGAGTTCAAATACGGTATTGATTTTCGGTGGAAGTTAACGCCACATTTCTAGGTTCCTTCCACCGCCTTTCTGCAACCATCGTGGTCTCTTTTTCAGCATATCCCCTCTCAGCAGTCCTGCAATATAAATTCATAATATTATTCACATTCATCAACCTTTTCCACAAGGTCCATTCACATCACATATTCACATTTCTGAGTTTGCCACAGTTCTTGGCCAGTCCATTTATTTTTACAAACTGGGGGAAACAGGGTGTTACAATCTAACCTCTGAATCTTTGGATGTCATCCCTTGGGGGGTTGCACACCTCCTAGGATCTGTGAGTGCACCCTAGTGATTCCACTAAAAAAATCCAATGATATCGGTCTCGAAATGTGCACCCTGGCCTCCTTTGTAATGGGTCGAAAGGGTTTCCTCTGATCTGATCTAGAAATCCTGCTAGAACCTCACACACCCCTCCTCAAGAGCTGCACACTATCTAGCTGAGTGATTCACCCTGGTAGATTCCACCATTAGAATCTGATGACTGGTGGCTCAAAAGAAGCATCCCAACTGATCCTCAACTGGGTCGGAAAGAATTTTCAAGATAAACCCTGGTCTCGTGCAGTTACAAAAAACCCTCTCTAAACTTTGTGCCCTCACTGGTTGAGCTGCGCAATCACTGCAATAGTTCTGAATACTTCTGAACTTGCATGATGAAATACCTGGATTTTATCTCTGATAAGATAGGGTGTGTATTCCAACATCGAAACCAATATGTGTGGTGGTTTCCTCCAAAAATCCACAAAACAACAAAGAGGTCGATTTCCTCCTCTAGAAACTATCTCAGCATCAAATCATAACATAATGATGAAGTAGGTCGAATTCCTTCTTTTATACCTTTCTCGATCTAATTCTCCATTTACATCACTTAAGCTAGGCCCTTTTCCTCCTAAGGTGAGTGTTTAATTAATTAAGTCTGCCTCTCAACACCTTTTTCTTCTATTTCTCCGTTGACTTTAGCTTAAGTGACTTTTCCTATGCTTTTTGGATTAATTCATCATTTAGCCACTTCTTCACCCTTATTTCTTCTCTTGTTCCCTGTTTGTGCATGACTGAATTCTATGGGAACGAATAGACTACTAAGTCACTCCCTACTGGCCTATTCTTGGGAATGGGACATCACAATGCACCAGAGGAAAAGTTCATCCATAATTCATTGTCCATTAATATGATTGGAAAAATTATTACCCCTCTCTATAAGCTTGTAAAAGTTTAATGGTTTGAATAGAGAATGCAAGTTTTGAGAAATAAGCATAACCATATGTGGACAATTTTTCTGAAGTGTGTTGAAATATTGTAACTTCGAAGAATATTTTAATTATATTTGAGTTATTATTTTATAGATCAAATCGCCTTTTGTAGATTGATCAAGTCAGGTCTTGTATAAGATCAAATCCCCTTTTTTGGATTGATGAAATTGCATTTGTATAATGGTATTTGTAAAGTCAGCTCCTAGTAATTATAAAGTGGTTTTAACCACTTCTAGGAGAAGTCGACCCCACCAAGTGAAGAAACATAACCCTAGCGCCTGCTCAACTTGTATTTATATGTGAGGATGGTGCCTAATTTGAACACACTCACTCTCACTCATCTGGTGCGCATATCTTGAAGGCAGTTGTAGTTGCAGGAGGAATGAGAAGAGAGGCGCATGCTCAATCTTGGTTTATATTTGGTGTTTTGGTTTTAGTCTTGGCATTGTATTCACAATCTATTATTGATGAAGTTTTTGTTGATGATTGCAACGTCGTGTGACATTCTCCAGGATACGTTCTCCTCTATGATTGAGTTGAGTCGACCTGTGAGAGAGCCCAGTGTTGGGTATGCCCATGTGATGGGGTGCATCAATCTCCTCCGTGTGAGAGTTGAGTCGTCCCCCAATGTTGGGTGTGCCCATGTGATGGGTGTATCGTTCTCCTCTGTGTGAGAGTTGAGTCTATGTGGTACTCCAGATGATTCTCATGTGGACTCAGTTGAGATAGAGATCTATTGAGTATGACGTCCCTGTGGCTGAGAACATGTGGACGTGTCCCTAGTGGCTGAGCACTAGTGGATGTGTGGATCCCTTGCTATATTGTCTAAGTGTAAGATTTACTTGTAACCCTAATTATGATGTAAAGGGTACAAGTCGAACCCACTATATGTGAAAGATAATTAAGGTTTATTGTAATAATTAATTATATTTCTGAGTTAGAGGTCAGCCCTGTTGTTCCAATAGACACACCTATTGCTATGTCTGGTCTTGTATAAATAAAGGTGATTTCCCCATTGATGAAACAGACTTGCCACTTGTCATTTGGAAATTTCAACAACACTTGTAAGGCTGAAGTGCGCACCTCTCTTGGGCGCTAGTTTCAAGGTTGTAGAAGCACCCTCTTGTGTGCATTAGGGTTTATGGTTGGGGGATATTTTCTTGAGAATATAGCAAAGGATTTCTTGTTTTTTCTCCCTTGTTGAGAAGGCTTTTCCCAGGATATTTCTTGTGTTATTGTGCATGGTAATTCTTCTTGTGATCTTGGTTATTGCAACACTTGTGTATGGTGTAGCTGCATTTGTTTATGGTTCAAGTACATGACCAAATAAGATAAACCTCATGCTTGATCCTAACATAGTGAAAATTCAACATGGTATCGGAGCATAGGACTTGAAATATCCATTGCACAAGCTTTCAAAGACATCCATCCTCTTTTCTACAATCTGTACGACCCTCCCAGGGTTTCCAGAAAAAGTACGATCCTCTCCTTTTTGGGTTGTTTTAGCACCTTCCACTAAATGTTGGGGATAAATTTGGCATAGGAGTGTAATACCTCCTTCAATGCACCTCCAACAACTTTCAAATTGTAATTCCGAGAATTTTGGATTTTTGGCCCTAGGGTTTCCAGGGTTCCACAATTTTTCTGCAGAATTTCATTTTTAGGGTTTCTGCAAATCATTGAAGGAGTTTTCAAGCTTACCAGTGTTCTTATGACTTTCAAGGATTATTTTTGGCAGTCATAAGCCCAACAAAACCTAATATTGCTAGCCTAGCCTGATTGTTAGGTTTCTTATCCTAGTTGCTAAGGGTTATTGGAAGAATCTGCAAACCATGAGGAACAAAGCCTTGGTGGAAGATAGGCTTGATGGTTCAAGAAACTTCAGTTCCTGGAAGTCAAGACTTCAGATCACCCTAGAAGAGGATGACCTATTGAGCATGATACAAAAGGCTTTATTAGAGACAACTACCGATGAAGAGAAAGACAACTTGCCTCCACTGCTGATGTTGATCCAGAGCCACATTAGAGAGATGAAGACATCAAAGTTGAAACCTTATTATTCATATCAACACTCTCAGGTAAGGTTCCTACTGATAATGATTTTAGGTTAATTGACAGTGGTGCCTCCATGCACATGACCAGATATAGAGATCATCTAAGAGATCTTGTTGAGAAAGAGACCAGTCTACATGTTGTACTTGGAGACAATGCCATATATAATGTGAAAGGGGTTGGAACTTCTACATTCCAACTAGATTTTGACATACCCCTTTATTTGAGTGAGGTACTATATGTACCTGGGATGAAAAGGAACCATGTATCCATTTCTTCCTTAGAGGATAAAGGATACAAGGTTACCTTTTCTGGAGGAAAAGTTCTTGCATGGCACAAGGACTCACATATGAATTCTTCCCGAGTAATTGGTGTCCGAGAAAACAACTTATACAGGTTGACTGTCCGACCAATCCAGGCGCTGTTACATGATACTATCTACTTGAGTGATCTATGGCATAAGATAATTCATCACATTCATTATAGAGCCCTTCCATATCTAGGGAAGATGGTAACATGCCTTCTAGAGATACAGGTTCAACATAATGGTGTTTGCAGAGGTTGTGCTCTTGGAAAGAATGTCAAGGGGTCCTTCTTGAGTAGTGACAACATATCCAAGGGGATCTTGGACTTGATACATTCATATGTGTGTGGACCAATGACTGTTGCCTCCTTGAATGAATATTTGTACTATGTGCAATTTATAGATGATCACTCTCTCAAAAGACATGAATTTATTTCTTGAAGACCAAGGATGGAGTCCTTGCAAGTTTTCAAGAATTCAAAGCTCAGGTTGAGAACCTGAATGGAAGGAATATCAAGATGATAATATCAAACAATGGAGGAGAATACACCTCCAAGGATTTCAATGATTTTTGTATTGAGACATGGATCAAGAGGGAGTACATAGTTCCTTATAACCCTCAACAAAATGGGGTTGCAGAGAGGAAGAACAAAACCATCATTGAGGAAGCCAAAGAAATGATACATGATCAGAGTCTACCTATGATTATGTGGGAAGAAGCATCCATGACAACAATATATGTTCAAAACAAGAGTCCTCACCATATTTTGAAGAATATGACTCCCACAGAAGCCTTCACCGAAGTGAAGCTTGAGGTTGTACACTTTAGGATATTTGGGTGCCCAATATAATTTCATGTACCCAAGGAGAGGAGGTCCGATATAGACCCTTCAGGAATAAAGGGTACATTTGTGGGATACGATGAATCTTCAAAGGCATACCGGATCTACATCCCCGGTCAAAGACAGATTGAGGTGAGCAGAGATGTCATCTTTGAGGAAGAGATAGCCTTTCGAATATCTAGAGAATCTTAGATTGATATTGACAGCGAGAAAATACATTCTCCCCCTTCAACAGTTCAAAGGGAGAAAACCATTGTTCTAGTCAATCCAGTTGATCCAATTGCTCCAGTTGATGTCCCCAGAGACATTGTAGTAGGCCATAAATTGCTTGCCTGGGATCGACAAACTCTGCAGGAGGCAGAGGGACATGGAGATCCTCGAGGCACATTCTAAGAGAGAAAGAAACCAAATATATTTTTGAGCTATGTTTCAGCCATGAGGAACATCATTGATACTGAGCCTTCTTGTCATAGAGAAGCAACATGTCAGCAGGTATGGAAAGATGCCATGACAGAAGAGTATCAATCCATCATGATTAATGATGTGTGGGATATTGTTCCAAGAACAGAAGGGAAGTTTGTTGTGACTTCCAAGTGGATCTATAAGATCAAGCATGCAACTGATGGAAGTGTCAAAAAGTACAAAGTGAGATTTGTGGCCATAGGGTTCTCACAACTGGAGAGAATTGATTATGAGGAGACATTTTCTCCTGTAGCTCAATATAGTTCCATCCATACTATCATTGAACTACCTGCATATATGGGTTGGAAACTATATTAGATGGATGTAAAGACAACCTTTCTCAATGGTGAGATTGAGGAAGAAGTTTACATCGAGCAACCAGAGGGATTCGTGATGCATGAGGAGAAATATCATGTGTGGAGGTTAAAGAAATCCCTGTATGGACTAAAGTAGGCACCTCATGCTTGGTACAAGAAGATGGATGGATTCCTGATGAGTTTGTGCTTCAGAAAGAGTGTTGTTGATCTAAACCTATATTATCATATTGTTGGTGATGAGTGCCTGATCTTGGTCCTATACTTTGATGACTTATTCCTCACCGGTTTAGAAATACTTATTGTTGAATGCAAGCGTGCATTGACTTATTAATTCGAGATGAAGAATATGGGTATGATGAACTAATTCTTGGGGATATAAGTATGGCATAGGACTAATGAGATTTTCCCGAGTCAAGGAAAATATACGATGGAGATATTGAAGAAGTTCGGTATGACAGACTGCAAATCCATGCCTACACCGTTGGTGATGGATTTGAAGAAAATGAATGAGGCTTCTACTGATTCAGGCGAGATTGATGCACATTTATACCGATAACTGATTATATCATTGATGTATTTGGTCAACAACATACCTCATATATTCTACGCAGTGAATGTACTTATTCAGTTTATGAGTCAGCCGATACAGACTCACTAGATAGAAAAGAAGAATGTATTGATATATCTACAAGGCACAATTGGATATGGCCTGAGATATGCCTCCGGTGTAGACATGATATTGCAGGGATATGACGATGCAAATTGGGTAGGGAGTGTAGTGGACCAAAAGAGCACATCTGGTTGTTGTTTTACCTTGGGATCTGCCATGGTTTCCTAGTGCAACAGGAAACAAATCTCTATGGATTTGAGTACCGCAGAAGCAGAGTATATAGCATTGAGTGTGGAAGTTCACGAAGTAGTGTGGCTTCACAATCTCATTACATATTTACTTGATCATGAGATGGATTCTACCATTATTCATCGTGATAACCAGAGCTATGTGAAGCTCTCTGAGAATCCTACGTTTCATGATAAATCAAAACACATTGCGATCAAATACCATTATATCAGAGACATGGTGCAGAGGAAAGTAGTACACATGCATTACCTTCCTACACATGAGTAGATTGCAGATATCTTCACCAAACCGCTTGCCAAGATGAAGTTCGAGTACTTTCGTGAGAGACTTGGCTTGGTGGAGAATGCCTCCCTAGATGAGAGGGAGTGTTGATGATTGAAATCTTGTGTGACATTCTCCAAGATACATTCTCCTCTGTGTGAGAGTTGAGTCGTCCCCTAGTGTTGGGTGTGCCCATGTGATGGGTGTATCGTTCTCCTCTGTGTGAGAGTTGAGTCGATGTGGTACTCCAGATGATTCTCCTGTGGACTCAGTTGAGATAGAGATCTATTGAGTATGATGTTCCTAGTGGTTGAACACTAGTGGATGTGTGGATCCCTTGCTATATTGTCTAAGTGAAAGATTTACTTGTAACCCTAATTATGATGTAAATGGTACAAGTCGGCCCCACCACATGTGAAATATAATTAAGGTTTATTGTACTAATTATTATATTTATGAGTTATTGAGGTCGGCCCTGTTGTGCCAATAGACACACCTATTGCTGTGTCTGGTCTTGTATAAATAAAGGTGATTTCCCCATTGAGGAAACACACTTGTCACTTGTCATTTGGAAATTTTAGCAACACTTGTAAGGTTGAAGTGCACACCTCTCTTGGGTGCTAGTTTCAAGGTTGTAGAAGCACCCTCTTGTGTGCATTAGGGTTTATGGTTGGGGGATATTATCTTGAGAATATAGCAAAGGATTGCTGGGTTTTTCTCCCTTGTTGAGAAGGGTTTTCCCAGGATATTTCTTGTGTTCTTGTGATCTTGCAACATTTGTGTATGGTGTAGCTGCATCTGTTTATGGTTCAAGTACATGATAAATGAAATAAACCTCATGCTTGAGCTTAGCATAGTGAAAATTCAACAGTTTTTGTTGGGTTTTTTCCCCCATGAGGGTTTCCCAGGATAAAATGTTGCATACCTTGTGATTTTGTTTCTTTTAGTGATCCTCTTTATGCTGTTGTTTTGGAAATGCATTGAATGCTCATGTAATTTGGAAATGACCTAATAAATGTAGTAAAAACTTAACATGGTATCAAAGCTTGATTGAATAGAGCATCTTTCACTGGGTATCTAGACATCACAGTTGCCGTACAAGAAAATTAGGGATTTTTATTGAAGATGGATTTTTTTACCAAAAACCATCTTGGGAAGTGCGCCTTGCCCTAGTGCATCTTTTGGCAGCTTGAGCAAACTTTTTCAGTGGCCAAATTCTTTGGAAATTCAAACCCTAGTTTTGACTGGTACCGGAAAACCAAAAAATCAAGAAACCAGAACCAATACCAGAAGTACCAGTCTAGAATTGTGCAGGTCATGTTTCAAAGGGTAAAACTTGGAATTTTCTGAAACAGTTAGCTCCAACAAACTCACCTCAACCCAACACATCTCTTGGTAAGCTCAGTTTCAATTTTTGAGCAGTTTCATTTTCTGGTCATTTTCTTAGCTCCAGGTCAAGATGTCTGCAAAAACCAAGCTTGTTGACAAGCTAGAAGGTGTGGAAAATTACCTTTCTTGGAAGTACAAAATTTGACTCATTCTTGAAGAGAATGACCTTGAAAAATTCATAAAAGAAAATGTTCCAGAACCTGAATAAAATGCAGCCAAAGAGAAGTACAAGAAGGATATGCTTAAGGCTAAAAGAATAATTGTAGATTCCATTAAAGAACACTTGATCCCTCAAGTGTCTTCTAAAAATACTCCAAAATATATGCTTGATTCCCTAACCAAAATGTATGAAGGAAAGAACATCAACCAGAAGATGAACTTGAGAACCCAACTCAAGAATACAAGGATGCAAAACAGAGAAATAGTTCAAGACTGTTTCTTTAGGGTTTCTCAATTCAAGGAACAGTTAGAGGCAATTGGAGACAACTTAGATGAAGATGAACTAGTGATGGCAACTCTTAATGGTATCACAAGACCTTGGGATGCCTTCATCCAAACTATTTGTGAAAGAAAAGAGAAACTCCAATTTGACACTTTATGGGAAGAATGTGTTTAAGAAGAAGCAAGAGTGGCCAACCAAGAAGTCGTCCTATTAAGAGATTAAGATCAACCCTAGCTGCTCATGCTAAAGGTGGAAAGAAAAAGACTCATTTTCAAAAGGAGACCCACTTTCATAAAGAATCTCACTCTCTAATGAGATTCCAGAAATATCATAAGGGTCAAAGAAAGGGAAAATATTGTTGAATTTTCACTATACTAGGCTCAAGCATGAGGTTTATTTCATTTTAGCATTTACTTAAACCATAAACAAATGCAACTACACCTTTCACAAGTGCTGCAATAACCAAGATCACAAGAATAAGTACCATGCACAAGAACACAAGAAATATCCTAGGAAACCCCTCTACTCAAGGGAAGAAAACCCCACAATCCTTTGCTATATTCTCAAGAGAATATCCCCCAACGATAAAACCCTAATGCACACAAGAAGGTGCTCTACTACCTTGAAACTTGCACCCAAGAGAGGTGCACACTTCAACCCTAAAATGTACTTGCTGAAATTTCCAAAATACAAGTGACTAATGTGTTTCCTCAATGGGGAAATCACCTTTATTTATACTAGACCAGACACAACAATAGGTGTGTCTATTGGCACAACAGGGATGAGCTCAATAAATCAGAAATATAATTATTATTACAATAATCCTTAATTATCTTTCACATATGGTGGGGCCGACTTGTACCCTTTACATCACAATTAGGGTTACAAGTAAATCTTACACTTAGAAAATATAGCAAGGGATTCACACGTCCACTAGTGCTCAACCACTAGGGACACGTCCACCTGTGCTCAACCACATGGATGTCATACTCAACAAAATCATTTGGAATACCACATCGTCTCAACTCTCACACATAGGAGAACGATACACCCATCACATGGGCACACCCAACCACTAGGGAAAGAATCAACTCTCACAAAAAGGAGAACGATGCCCCAACCACTGGGGGATGACTCAAATCTCACAAAAAGGAGAACGATGCCCCATCACGTCAGTATTCCCAACACTGGGCTCCCTCTCAGGTCGACTCAACTCAGTCACAGAGGAGAATGTATCCTGGAGGATGTCTCACAACACTGCAATCATCAACAAATATTTCTCCTCCTATCAATGTTATCATTGTGATAAGATGGGAAACATTGCTAAGAATTGTCCACTAGAAGGGAAGAATACAAGAGGAGAAATAACAAAAGTCATCATGCCCATGCAACTGAAGATGATGATCCACCTAAGAATTTAGCTAAAGAAGATATTGAAGAGTATGTTTTGTTTTCCGCTCTCTCAATATCTGTGACACTTGGAGAGGATACTTGGATCATAGATAGTGGTGCCTCTAAGCACATGACAGGTCATAAGAACACTCTCTCCAGCCTTATAGAAAATGAGTCCCCCCAGAAAGTTTCACTTGGAAATGATTATCAGTACCCTATCAAAGGAATGGGAGAAGCCACCTACAAACTTGTTTCAGGAACTCTGATGAGAATGAAGGAAGTAATCTATGTACCATGTTTGAAAAATAACTTACTTTCTATTTCAACCCTAGATAAGAAAGGTTTCAGGGCTTCATTCATAGATGGTGAAGTTCTTATGTTGTCTAAAGGAAAAACTATAGAAGATGCAGTTGTTATTGGAATAGAAGAAGGTGGTTTGTACAAGTTAAAAGATTACTCAGATGTAGCCTTGACTCACTCTACTAAAAATCCTTGTGAACTTTGGTATAAAACACTAGCTCACATCAACTACAAAGCCTTTCCATATGTAAGAAAGGTAGTTATAGGTTTACCAGAATTAAATATTGATCATGAAGATGTATGCAAGGGATGTGGACAAGGAAAGAACACAAAGAGTCCTTTTACAAAGAGCGACAATAAAGCAGAAGGAATATTGGAACTTGTCCACTCAAATGTATGCGGTCCAATGCCATCAACCTCTCTAAGTGGTTATGTATACTATGTATCCTTTATTGATGATTACTCTTGTAAGACTTGGGTTTATTTATTGAAGTCAAAAGATGAAGTACTTGTATTGTTCAAGGAATTCAAAGCCTTGGTAGTAAACCTCTTTGAAAGGAAAATCAAGATACTCAGGTCAGACAATGGAGGAGAGTACACTTCAAATGAATTTGGAAGCTTTTGCAGAGATGTCGGGATTAAAAGGGAGCTCACCACTCCCTATAATCTGCAAAAAAACGGTGTATCAGAAAGAAAGAATAGAACGATTATGGAAGCAATAAAGACTATGATTCACGATCAATATCTTCCAATGCACTTATGGGCTGAAGAAACAAGAAAAACATTATATGTCCAAAACAAATTATCCCATAGTGCACTTGGATTTAAAACTCCCGAAGAAATGTTCATTGGAAAGAATCCAGAAGTAAGCCATCTCTAAATATTTGGTTGTCCAGTATTTGTACACATTCCAAAAGAAAAGAGAACTAAGTTGGATCCTTCAGGAAAGAAGAGAATATTTGTTGGATACTATGAGGTCTGTAAGGCCTTCAAAATTTACATACTAGGTTACCATCATATTGAGATCAACAGAGATGTAACCTTTGATGAAGATGCAACACTCAAAATATCAAGGAAATTCCAGCTTGAAGAAATATATGAAGAAGAACCTCTAGCTCCCAGAGATGCAGAAACTGTAAAATAAGTTGCAGTTACCCCCGATGATGAGATTCCAGAATATCATGATATGATAGAATCTCAAGAACCTCCTCATTTGAAAATATCTCACAAGAGAATCCCATCTTGGGTGAAATAACTTATTCAAGATGCATAGAAGTATGGTGCCCCAAAAGGAACCATAAGACAAAGCAAGAAACCTAAGCCATTCTACAATTATATGGCCTTCATGTGTGATCTCGTAGAAAAGGAACCTACTTGCTTTGAGGAAGCCATTCAAAAGAAAGAATGGATGGATGCCATGAAAGAAGAATACCATTCCATTATGAAGAATGATGTATGGGAAGTAGTTCCCATACCAAAGAACAAATATGTGGTATCCTCCAAGTGGATATACAAAATAAAACATGCAATAGACAAATGTATTGAAAAACATAAGGCAAGATTTGTGGCTCATGTATTTTCTCAAAAGGAAGGTATTGACTATGAAGAAAAATTTGCTCCTGTAGCCAGATACACTTCTATCATAACCATCATAGCTCTTGCAGCCAAAATGAAGTGGAAGTTGCACCGGATGGATGTGAAAATAACTTTCTTAAATAGTGTTATTGAAGAAGAAGTGTATATAGAACAACGATGAGGGTTTGAAGTTGAAGATAGAAACAATTATGTCTGCAGGTTGAAGAAAGCTCTGTATGGGTTGAATCAAGCTCCTAGAGCTTGGTATGGCATAATTGATAGTTTTGTGACAAGCTTAGGCTTTACCAAGAAAGATGATCCTAACCTTTACTTTAAGGTTATGAATGGTGAGCCAGTTATATTGCTACTATATGCGGATGATTTATTCTTGATAGGAGAAGAAAATCTTATCATAGATTGCAAGAATAAGCTCGCTATAGAATTTGAGATGAAAGACATAGGACCGCTGCATTATTTCTTAGGTATTGAACTTTGGCAGAGCCCAGAGAATATCTTCCTTAACCAAGGGAAGTATGAAATTGAAATACTGAAGAGATTTGACATGTTGGAATGTAAAGACATGAACACACCCATGGAAACAAATTTGAAGCTCCTGGTTGATACTTTGTCAGAGTTGGTTGATGCTACTCTATAGAGACAGATTATTGGATCTTTGATGTATTTGACAAATACTAGGTCAGATATATGCTTTGCTGTGAACACCTTGAGTTAGTATCTGGTGGATCCCAGACGTGTTCACCTTGTAGCTGCATAGCATGTGATGAGATACCTTGGTTGCGTTGGATTATGGTCTCTGTTATATTGGATATCATGACTTCAGATTGTATTGTTATACTGATTCAGATTGGGCTAGAAGTGCTTCAAACAAAAATAACACTTCAAGATGTTGTTTCAGTCTGGGGTCAACCATGAATTCATGACAAAGCATGAAGAAATCCAATATTTCTCTCAGCATGGCAGAAGAAGAGTACATTGCAACATGTTCCACTAGTTGTGAAGCCATATGGATTCAAAATTTGTTGACACGTTTGTTTGATTTGGAGATGGAAGCCACCGTGATTATATGTGATAACCATAGTTGTATAAAAATAATGGAGAACCCAATGTTCCATGATAAGTTGAAACACATAGAGATTCGGTCCCACTACATTCGTGATATGGTGCAGAGGGGAGTTGTAAAGCTCCAATATGTTGGCACAAATGAGCAGGTTGCAGATGTGTNCAACAACAAGTGGCTCCATTAGGATTTTATATGATAGGGGATTGATCATCCTTGGGAAGATCTTGAAGGTCCTGTAAGGAAGTTCTGTTAGAGTGCCTGTGCATGTATATGCCAGCTGTGGTCAGTAGTGGTAGCTCCATTAGGATTTCATATCCTAGGGAATCTTATGATTCCTGGGCAAATCCCGAAGATCTGGTAAGGACGATCTGCCAGATTACCATGTGGTAGCTTGTTAGGATTTTATATCCTAGGGAATATTATGATTCCTGGGAAGATCCCGAAGGTCCAGTAAGGACGGTCTATCAAAGTACCGCAAATGTTGTTGTTGATGCACCTGCCTCATTTTGTTGCCACATGTTGATGATGTTGTTCCATCTTCGTGTTATTGATGATGTTGTTCTAGCTTCATGTTGTTGATGATGTTGATCCAACTTCGTGTTGTTGATGATGTTGTTTCAACTTCATGCTATTGATGTTGATGTTTCAACTTCATGTTGATGATGTTGAGGATATTACTCTAGATCCATGCTGTAAACAATGATGATATTGATGATGAGAAAAAACTTCTGATGATTTATAAATGTATCAATCAATGTTCCAGATGCTGATGATGATGCTTCCCTCTCCTTCTCTTGATGATGTTGAATTGGTTCATGTCAATAGAATACCCTTCTCGTTAAGGGGGAGTGTTGAAATATTGTAACTTCAAAGAATATTCTAATGATATTTGAGTTATTATTTTATAGATCAAATCCCATTTTGCAGATTGATCAAGTCGGATCTTATATAAGATCAAATCCCATTTTTTGGATTGGTCAAACTACATTTGTATAGTGGTATTTGTAAAGTTTGCCCCTAGTAATTATAAAGTGGTTTTAACCACTTCTAGGAGAAGTCGGCCCCACTAAGTGAAGAGACATAACCCTAGCGCCTCCTCAACTTGTATTTATATGTGAGGATGGAGCCTCATTTGAGCACACTCACTCTCACTCATCTAGTGTGGATATATCGAAGGAAATTTCAGTTGTAGGAGGAAGGAGAAGAAAGGCGCATGCTCAGTCTTGGTTTATCTTTGGTGTTTTGGTCTTAGTCTTGGCATTGTATTGGAAATCTATTATTGAGGAAGTTTTTTCTGGGTTTTCTCCCCCATGAGGGTTTCCCAGAATAAAATGTTGCGTACCTTGTGATTGTTTATTTCAGTGATCCTCTTTATGCTGTTGTTTTGGAAATGCATTGAATTCTCATGTAATTTGGAAATAACCTAATAACAACAATAAAAACTTAACAAAGTGAAACAATCAACAATCAAGAATATCAAGATGAAGAGTAATATAATATAAAATATTCACTTTCATATTTTCTTGAATAGTTTTCAACCCTCTTTAATCTTATTTTGTGCACTCCTTGGCAATGGAGATATGATATCCTACTATATTTGGACAAACAATTCTCAAGTAGTCTCTACCACCATGAAATTGTTGTAGATATTAATCAATGTATCATCTTTTAAGTAATAATGTCTATTGCAAGAATTCTTTTTATTAGTCTACCACAAATATCCTTTCCGACTAGATGTAGATAGCTTCTGTAGGACAATTTGATACTTTTCATTATGGATGCAACTTCTAATATTCACAATATTGACACAACTTCCAATATTCACAATATTGACACAACTTGCAAACATTTTCAACCATTGAAATAATTTTTTTTTGACAAGAACATTTATTGTTTGTATTAAATAAAAAGAGAAAGATCTTATCCAAAATCCACCATAAGATACAATATTTGCTACTGGATTTTCTCTAGTTGGCCTATTTTCAAATTTCTAGAAGTGTTGTTTACTATTCGACTTGTATAAAGCCTTGCACATTAGCCTAATAGAAAAATTCTCTTGAAAAACATATCAAAACATCTAAATTTAAACATGCCTTTACTATTCCCATAGTGGGGAATATTCATTCTTATAACAATAGAGGATAAAATGGTAGGGGATATCTATTTTGCTTGCTTCAAGTGCTGCGCCATAGTGTTTTATTCTATTGCTTAACCCTCCTCAAGTCAAGAGAAGCCCACTAAAATCACTAGTGAGAGAGAATGGTGCAATTATAGAAACCTAAGAAATTGTTGTGATTCTAGATGCTTGACTTTCTCTTGCATCTTTTTAATAATTTCATCTATCTTTGTGAGCTTATCCCTATGAATTTCCACCTCTACATCCATAAGCATTGTTTTTCTCTTGTATTTATCCATTTGGGATTTCATGCTTTTCGGGTACCTCTTTGTAAACTTCATTTATTTTTTATATTATAGCTCCCAAGCCTTTTTTCAAAATTCCATTTTTTCCCTTTACCCAAACCATTACTTACCGACTCTCATCGCAAAGCCTCTCACATCGTTGAAGCAAGTTGCAAAATTTTCCTAAAGATGCAGATTGATTGACCATTGGAATACCTCCTGCTAAGACTAGATAATTTCGGTTCTGAATCACTTCAGAGCAAGGATGCAAGCTAATTTGACTTCCAAAGGTCATGAATAGAGGTTGGAATGAAACAAGAGGGGGGATGATATTATGTTTCTCCCATAACAAAAATGTAATACCACCAGGGAGAAATGAAGAAAAATCAGTGAATAAATAGTTCAAATATGTCTTTGATCCAAACCCAAGATAAAATCCAACAATGCACCATGAAAGGGGAATAATAAAACCCACATGCACTGTAGAATCCCATCCAACCATGATTAATTAAACTCTCCCCATGCCAGGTTGTGTGAATTGCGTGAAGGGCCATCCCCTTTGTATTGTCACAATGCATGTTGTTACCATTTTTCCACTTGTGTTTAGCCTTCATTTTAGTCATAAACAAGAGCATGGATGCAAACTTATGGTGTATTGGAAAATAAGCCTTCCCCCACCCCCCATTTTCTAGTAGTTTACCAAAAGCATGTTGGCATATTTATAGACAGAAGGCAGAGTATTTTTTTGTCATTGACGGCAAGATCATCACGACGATGACGAACAAGATAAAGTGGCAATATCAGCAGTGCAATGATGATGGCATGGCAAGATCGAAAGTGTAAGCTCAACAGTGAAGAGAAACACTGATCGTTGGATCACCCATTCAGAATCCCCGATGGCCGTCAGATCTGAACTTAGACAGGAGGAGCGCGTAGAAGAGGAGGACAATTCTCAGACGTTGGATATGAGCGTTGAGGACCAACCGTCGCTGGATCTAGAAGAATGAGCATGACCTTTAAGTGCAAGATGAAGCAGGCTTGCAAAGTCCTGAAAGTAGGGGGGCCGTCCATCATCGAGGAGGACACGTGGCGAGCGATTGAAATTTTGCTCACTTTCACATTGAAGGAGTCAAAGAAGCGTGGTGTGGAAACTCGCGATACACGAAGTCGCGAAATGATCCTAGCCGTTGGAGCCAGAGGACCCATAGCGAAATATCAGCGCACGACAAAGGGTCCATTTCAGAGTTCCGCAGATCGAGAAATCCAAAGGAAGGAGGTGCTCTAACCTCTCGAACTTGCGATATGCGAGGTCACGAAATGATCCTAGCCATTGGAGATAGAGGACATGTGGTGAAATATCAATGCATGACAAAAGCTCCATTTCAGAGATCACGACTTGGGAGAGTCAAGATGCCTCAACACAAGAGTCGTGAAGTCGTGAGTCGCTAAGTGCTTGGTCACCACCAGTGGTCACGAGAAGGGAAGGAGCTAGCAGCTAAGCTCCATTTTGGAGATCGCAACATGGAGAGTCGAGATGTCTCATCACAATAATTCCGAAACACGAAATTGCGAAATCAATTTTTGCTTAGCGTTTGGTCACAACTAGTGGGCATATGGGATAAATGTGAGACCTTGCGGATGTAATCCAATGGTGCTGGTTATTTGAGAATCTGATCGAAGGGCTACTGTTGATATTCATGTTTAATTGTTTAGTTACGATTCAATTAGTAGAACTGAATCATGGTTCTTGGACGGTTGGCGATTCAGTTGCTGAGGCATTTTTTCCCTAGGAGATTTGAGGTGTAACTGTAGTGGCTGAAGAGCATAAAAGATATATGCAGTGACTGTGTGGAGTTGGCTGTTCTCACTGAAAAATGAGGTAAACTGTGAGAAAGGAAAATTGCAGAATGCACAGTCTAAGATCAAACTCAGAAATGATAAATAGAAGATGAACAGAGTAGAAGAATATTGAAGTAGAGAAGAATTGCATAACAGAGATGAAGCAATAAGAATTGATATATCTGTAATGGTGGTTATTCAATCATTTATTTATAATCAGGGAGGTAGGGTGGTGCTAGGGAGGACTGTGGTCCTCTAATATTCAAGTTGGTTCTTGAATATTGGAAGTTGTATCTTCCATCTACTTGTAGCTAGAAAAATAGGGTGGCAGGGTGGTTCTAGGGAAAACACAGAGTTTTCAGTATGCAAGTTGGTGCTTGTATAAATCCAATTGGTGCTGGAACACTCAGGGAGTTGGTGCTTCCTTCTAGTGGGTGCTAGAGAAATCATAGGGTTGGTGCTCTCAACAAGTTGGAGCTTGCAAAACATAGGTAATATTCTCACTTTGAGTTGGTGCTCAAAGATAGATGATGTATAGAACTTAAAAGACTGCCTATCATTCGAAGAAGAAGAGGTTTCTCCCTTTATGGATTTCCTTGTGAAAATATGTCTCTATGTATATCTTATGTGTGACTAATGTTCTTTATTTATGCTATTCATATCTTGTATAATATTGATGGTCACTTGGAAGAGATTAAAAATTATTTGAATAAGTCATATATCATTTAAGCTCAGTAACAACTCATTCAACCCCCCCTCTCAGCTGTCTTAGTAATTTCAACAATTGGTATCAGAGCGGGTTCCTTTATTTAAAAGGTAGATCTATAAGCTTAAACATGACAAGTCATGAAGGGACTTCAACCAATAAGCCTCCTCTATTTGATGGAACAAATTTTGCTTTATGGAAGGTTAGAATGCGAACATACATAATGGCCTTAGGTGCTGATGTTTGGGATGTAGTAGAGACAGGATACACAAAGCCTATTGTGCTAGATTCCAAGGATGATAAGATAGAATTTAGATTTAATGCTAAGGGAATGGATGCTATATTGAATGGACTTTCTAAAGCTGAGTTTGTAAAGGTGATGCATCTTGAAACTGTGAAAGCAATGTGGGATAAACTTATTAGCAGTTATGAAGGAAATGAGAAAGTAAAATATGCCAAACTTCAAACATATAGATTGAAATTTGAACAACTAAAGATGAATGAAGATGAAACAGTTAGCAATTATTTTTTAAGAGTTGAAGATATTGTGAATTCCATGAAGGGTCTTGGTGAGAAGATTGAAGAATCATTTTTAGTTCAAAAGATTTTAAGATCTCTGCTTGATAAATTTAATCCAAAAGTCTCTGCAATGGAAGAATTAAGTGATCTTAAAAATATGTCCATTGATCAAGTCTTAGGAACTCTAACTGCATATGAAATGAGAATTAGTAAAGATAAATCCATTACTAGAGAAGCATCTTTTAAAGCAGACAAGAATACTGATTCAGAACTAGATGATATTGAAGCAAAATTTGTGAGAAGGTTAAAGAGAGGATCAGGAAAATATCGAGGCAAGCTGCCCTTCAAATGCTTTAACTGTGGTAAAATAGGTCATTTTGCATCTAAGTGTTCTGACAAGAAAAAGGACGAAAAGGACCAGAACTCCAATGATGAAAAGAAATACAAATTTAAGAAATTTAGTAAAAAGAAAAGTTTGTGTGCAAATAATGATGATTCCTTAGAAGACATAGATAGTGATTCATCATGTAAAGAAAAAGTGAATGATTTTATGCTTATGGCTATGGGGGATCTTGATCATAAACTCACATGAGGTGACATGAATGATGAAGAAGCTGTGGTGGATATGGAAGGTGAATTAATTAGTGCTTTGGAAGAAATTGACAGACTCAGATGTAAGAAGAGAAAAAAAAAACAATTGTTGATGCAGTTTAAAATGAATGGTAAAAAACCTGATGAAGACTTTGCCCTACTAAAAGTGGAGTTAGAAGAGGCAAAGAAAATAGGGGACATTCTAAAATATTAGTTATTAGAGAAGAAAGCGAGGTGTGAAGCCTTAGAAGAAGAGATAGTAAAAACCATAAAAGAGATGGAGAAGTTTAAGGCATTGTATCACCAAAATCTGTCAAGTATTAAAGCTTCAGAAGGATTAAACTCCATTCTAAATCAACAACGAAATCCAAAGTTGAAAGCTGGATTGGGTTATGAAGAAGGATCAAGTAGTGATCATCCAAGTAATACACAACCCATCAAGTTTGTCAAATCCTCAATCATTAACAACGATAACTTTGCAGAAACAAAGAAAGAAAATCAACCACCAAGAAGGAATGAAAGAAAAAGTACCAGAACCGAATCTGTAGATCAAAGAAATTATCAACATGGAAGAAATCAACCCTCTCAAAGAAGACAAACTTTTTCCAGGTACAAAGGATTTTTCTATGGATATTGTTTTTTCTGTTCTAACTTTGGTCACAAAGCTTGTTCTTTAATATTTAGATATGAGCAATCTAGATACTCAAGGAATAACTATCTGCCACAACAAAGATTGAGATAGCCAAGCAACAAACAACCACAAACTATAAATTATGCGATGGCTAGGAAATAACACAGGTTAAGAACAACAATAATTATGAGCATAACAATCACTATGATCTGCTATTTAGTGAACCAAAATGTTACATCTGCCATAATTATGGACATAAAGCTACAGATTGTCGCTTAAGGAATTATAAGCTAGATTTGAATCCTACTGCTGAAAATTTCAAGGTTTGGAAGAAGAAAGAAGATGAGTAGTGTGTATTAGTGTTATCAGCTCAAAGAAAAAAGAATCCCTGGTATATTGATAGTGGATGTTCCAAACATATGACTGGAGACAAAAGTACATTTCTAACTCTAAGTGAAAACAAATTAGGGAATGTAACTTTTAGAAACGATGCACAAGGAAAAATAAAAGGTAAAGGAATGGTAAGTCTGAGTAATGGCAAAGGAAAATCTCAAGATGTGTTATTTGTAGATGGTCTGAAACATAATTTGCTTAGTGTCAGTCAAGTCTGTGATTGAGGATGTGAAGTTGTTTTTACTTCTAAAATAAAGTTTGTGAATTCAGAATAGTTGGTTGCAAAAGGGACAAGAACATAAAACAATGTCTTTGTGTTAAAAGAATAAAAAGAAGAATTCCACTTAAGAAAGTATGATGAAAGTTGGCTATGGCATAGGAGACTTGGACACTTAAATTTTGATCATATAATCAAGCTTAGAAACAATGGAGCAGTAAAGGATCTTCCAAAGATATCAAAGCCATATGATTCTGTTTGTAAATCGTGCCAGATAGGGAGGCTTACTCATAAACAATTCAAATCTAAAAACTTTCCTTCAATAGAAAAACCCCTCCAGTTAGTACATATGGATTTATGTGGATCATCAAGGAAAGAAGGTACATGAAAGGAAAACTATTTTATGTTGATTATTGATGATTATTATAGACTAACATGGGTTGCCTTTTTGAAAGAAAAATCTGAAGCATTTGAAAAATTCAAAGTGTTTAAGGCTCTAACTGAGAATCAAACATGAAAAAGATTGAAGGCAGTAAGGTCTGATAGAGGAGGAGAGTTTATCTCATGGAACTTCAAAGAGTTTTGTGATAAACATGAAATCAAAAGAGAGTACACAATTCCAAGGACTCCACAACAAAATGGAGTTGTTGAGAGGCATAATAGATCAATACATCAAATGACAAGATCAATGATGAATGAAAGGAATATACCTCAGACATATTGGGTGGAAGCGATTCATACAACTGTTCATATTCTTAACAAAGCTCATCTCAGGCCACACATTGACAAGACTCCTTATGAACTATGGTTTGGAAGACCTGCTTCAATCAAGAATTTATAAGTCTTTGGGATTAAATGTTATATTAAGAATAATGATGAAAATATTGGCAAATATGATGACAGAGATGATGAAGGTATCTTCTTAGGTTATTCTACAAATAGTAAAGGATATAGATGCTACAATAAGAGGTTGCATAAATTGGTTGATTGTATCGACATAAAAGTTGATGAAGAAATCCCCATCCGAAATATAAATAGTGTTGAACCAAGCACATAAGATATAGTTGAAGATGAACATGAACAGGTCCAAGGACCAGAAAGAGAAGAATATGAATCAGATGAAGATACAAATACTCAGGTTGACACAAACTAGCAGAAAGAAATAAAACCACCTCTCAGAATTGTTAGAAAGGATCATCCCGAAAAATCAGATAATTGAAGATATAAATAAAGGAGTCCAGACAAGAAGAAAACTGATTAAAGACTTAGAACAATCTCAGATTGCTTTTCTATCCATGATTGAACCTAAAATTGTTTATGAAGCCAACAAGCATGATGATTGGATTAGAGCCATGAATGAAGAGCTTGATCAAATTGAGAAGAACAATACTTGGGAGCTTGTTCCTAGACCTGAAGATAAGAATGTAATAGGCTCCAAATGGGTGTTCAAGAATAAAATGAATGAAAAATGACAAGTTGTTAGGAATAAAGCCAGATTAATATGTAAAGGGTATGCACAAGTTGAAGAACAAGATTTTTATGAAACCTTTGCACCAGTGGAAAGACTAGAAGCCATCAGAATGTTTCTTGCATATTCATGTCATAAGAACTTTAAAGTGTATCGGATGGATGTTAAGTTAATATTTCTTAATGGAGATCTAGAGGAAGAAGTATATATGGAGCAACCTGAAGGATTATCACTGACAGATAATCCTGACTATGTCTGCAAGCTAGAAAAGGCTTTATATGGACTGAAACAAGCACCACGAGCTTGGTATTATCGACTGGAAATTTTTTTACAAGACACAGGGTTCAAGAAAGGTACCCTTGACAACAATCTCTACATTAAGTCTGAAGGTGATGATTTACTAGTTGTTTTGGTTTATGTAGATGACATTATTTTTGGCTGTACTAATGATTCCTCTATCCAGTGGTTTGCTAACTCTATGCAAACAGAGTTTGAGATATCCATGATAGGCGAACTGCCATACTTTCTTGGTTTACAAGTAAATCAGAGTTCTGCAGGAATTTTTATCACTCAAGAAAAATATTTGAAAGAGATGTTGAAGAAGTTCGAGATGGAAGATTCTTCCCCTGTTAGTACAACTATGGTGGTCAGGTGTAAGCTCAGTAAAGATGATATTTCACCCGATGTTGATCAAAGGACATATCGATCAATGATAGGAAGTCTTCTGTACATCACATCATCCCGTCCTGATATAATGCAAGCTATTGGAATGGTAGGTCGTTATCAGTCTGCTCCTAAACAAAGTCATTTAGTTGCTGTAAAAAGGATATTCAAATACTTGAAGGGCACAATGACTTATGGTTTGTGGTATCCTAGAAATCAGAATATTCAGTTAACTGCTTGTTCAGATGCTGATTGGGCAAATTGCATGGATGAGAGAAAGAGCACCAATGGAGGTGCATTGTTCTTGGGTGACTCATTGGTAGCATGGATTAGTAAGAAGGAGGGATATATTTTCTTATCAACTACAAAGGTAGAGTACATTATTGTTGCTACCTGTTGCACTCATATTTTATGGATGATCCAAACTCTTGCAGATTTGAAGGTAAATTATACTGATCCGATTCCAATTCACTGTGATAACACTAGTGCCATTAGTGTCTCCAAGAATCATGTTCTTCATTCCAAGACTAAGCATATCCCAATCAAATATCCTTTTCTTAGAGAGAAGGTTACAAACAAAGTTGTTCAGTTGAATTATATTCCTTCCATAAAACATATAGCTGACATCTTTACTAAATTGTTAGTAGCGACACCTTTTGGATATCTTCGTCAGAAGATGAGGGTTATATCTTATTTTGTCTAATCTGTTCACCTTTCTAGGGAGAGTACTTATTAAATATATGTTATATTTATGATAAATATAGCTCTGGTTCTTCCGTTCATAGTTGATAGAGGGAGTATGTTCTTGTCACATTTCTGATACCTTCGAGATGTACTGCAACAACTCAAGAGGAGCGTGTTTCTTCTTTGACATTGATGTCAAAGGGGGAGAAAGTGTAGTGTGGTAAGGATGCTATAGAGTATGGTTGGATGTCCAGGAAGAATAATGCAGTTCTTCAGGTGTGTAGTTCTTCAGGCTATTCAAGGTTGCCATCAATGCCAAAGGGGGAGATTGTTGGCATATTTACAGACATAAGGCATAGTATTTGTTTGTCATTGATGGCAAGATCAACACAATGATGATGAACACGAGAAAGTGGCAAGATCAACAGCGCATCGATGATGGCATGGCAAGATCGAAAGTGTAAGCTCAACAATGAAGAGAAACAGTGATCGTTGGATCACCCATTCAGAATTCCCGATGGCCGTCATATCTGAACTTAGACAGGAGGAGTGCACAGAAGAGGAGGAAAATTATCAGACGTTGGATCTGAGCACTGAGGACCAACCATCGTTGGATCCAAAAGAAGGAGCATGACCTTTAAGTGCAAGATGAAGCGGGCTTACAAAGTCCTGAAAGCAAGGGGACCGTTCATCATCAAGGAGGACATGTGGCGAGTGATTGGAATTTTACTGAATTTCACATTAGAGGAGTCAAAGAAGCGTGGTTTGGAAACTTACGATACACGAAGTCCTGAAATGATCTTGGCCGTTGGAGCCAGAGGACATGTAGCGAAAGATCAACGCACGACAAAGGGTCCATTTCGAAGTTTTACAGATCGAGAAATCCAAAGGAAGGAGGTGCTCTAACCTCTCGAACTCACGATATGCGAGGTCATGAAATGATCCTGGACGTTGGAGCTAGAGGACATGTGGCAAAAGATCAACACACGACAAAAGCTCCATTTTAGAGATCATGACTTGGGAGAGTCAAGATGCCTCAACACAAGAGTCTCGAAGTCGTGAGTCATGAAGCTTTTTATGGATAAGCGCTTGGTCACCACCGGTGGTCATGAGAAGGGAAGGAGCTAGAAGCTAAGCTCCATTTCAGAGATCACGACATGGAGATTCAAGATGTCTCATCACAAGAATTCCGAAACACGAAATTGTGAAATCAATTTCTGCTTAGCGTTCAGTCACATCCAGTGGGCATATGGGATAGATGCGAGACCCTGCGGATGTAATCCAATGGTGCTGGTTATTTGAGAATCTGATCAAAGGGATACTATTGATCTTCATGTTTAATTGTTTAGTTACGATTCAGTTAGCAGAAATGAATCATGGTTCTTGGACGGTTGGTGATTCAGTGGCTGAGGCATTTTTTCCTTAGGAGATTCGAGGTGTAACTGTAGTAGTTGAAGAGCATAAAAGATATATGCAGTGACTGTGTGGAGTTGGTTGTTCTCACTGAAAAATGAGGTAAACTGTGAGAAAGGAAAATCGTAGAATGCGCAGTGTGAGATCAAACTCAGAAATGATAAACATAAGATGAACATAGCAGAAGAATATTGAAGCAGAGAAGAATTGCAGAACAAATATGAAGTGGTAAGAATTGATGTATCTGTACTGGTGGTTATTCAATCATTTATTTATAATCAGGGAGGTAGGGTGGTGCTAGGGAGGATTGTGGTCCTCTGATATTGCAGTTGGTGCTTGAATATTGGAAGTTGTATCTTCCATCTAGTTGTAGCTAGAAAAACATGGTGGCAGGGTGGTGCTAGGGAAAACACAGAGTTTTTTGTATGCAATTTGGTGCTTGTATAAATCTAGTTGGTGCTGGAACACTCAGGGAGCTGGTGCTTCCTTCTAGTGGGTGCTAGAGAAATCATAGGGTTGGTGCTCTCAACAAGTTGGATCTTGCAAAACAGAGGTAGTAACCTCACTTTGAGTTGGTGCTCAAAGATAGATGATGTACATAACTTAAAATACTACCCATCATTCGAAGAAGACGAGGTTTTCTCCCTTTATGGGTTTCCTTGTGAAAATCTGTCTCTGTGTATATCTTATGTGTGACTGATGTTCTTTATTTATGTTGTTCATATCTTGTACAATATTGATGCTCACTTGGAAGAAATTAAAAATTATTTGAATAAGTCATATATCATTTAAGCCTAGTAACAACTAATTCACCCCCCCTCTCAGTTGTCTTAGTAATTTCAACAAAGCGAGGGTACCACTTCCCGAGACGGTTGATTGCACAGAGTGCATGGAATAATACCACTTCCCAAAACCCCTCTACTTGTATGGATTTGAATGAGAATTATGTGAAGATTAGGTTCTTTGGGGAGTGACTTTTCATCATATGACAAACAACAACCATAGAATCCCCCATGATGAAAAATTGATTGACCCCTTTGTTTTTCATGATCCAGATGCCTTTCTAAAGGGCTAATTCCTCGGTGTGATTATTTGTAATATTTCCAATCCCCCTAGCATAGGTAATTCATTATTTTCCTTCGACGTGAAAGATCACCCATCCCCCCCAACCCATGAAATATTTTAGGATATTAAGTCTTTGGGCATCTCTAGTGGTGGAAATCATTTTTTTAAGAGTCTTTTGAAGTTTTTTTCGTAAACTCTTTAAGTTTCTCTAAATTTTATTAGAGATTTTGTCTCGTTTTGTCTTTGAGGACTAGGAAGTAATTTAAGA
>JASDQU010685602.1:6320-46475 GCA_032191745.1 Picea mariana | reverse complement strand
TTTGAGCCAGTTGGAAAAGTTGGGTGGCCACCGATATCCACCTGGATCACACACTTTTTTAAAATATTTTGAAATATCATGTTAGTCATTATACACAGTGATATGCATGTAAAGACCCTTTAACATCCAACTACTTAACTTGTGCAAGATGAAAGACATGTAGGCATATGCAACTCTAAGTTATTTACTCGAGACAAGTGTTCACCTCAATATGATGTGATGTCAATAAACTACCATAGAGACCTAATTATATTCATTTTTCATCATAATTAATGGAAATAAGGCATGTATAGGGTGATTCAAATTATTCAATGACACGTATGAGGTTAGTATCCTTTGTCTTCAATTAGTGCTACAATTCCATAAGGAAGATTTGGATGCTACAATTCCATAAAGAAGATTTGGTATTTTCCTTATGGAAACATTCAATCTTAAGCATTATGGGTTGTGGTGCATTTTAAGTATAGAAATTTTAGTTGATTTAATGGATAATGTATGTATCATAAATATTTTTCAAGAAAAAGAGAGAGAACCAAGGTTCGTATGTTTATAATGTCTATGTTGCTGTTTTAACTCATGTTTTACAAGAGAAAAAGAATAGGTATAAGGGAGAACTTGTAGCTCAGGAAGTAAGTAGAACCTAATCCAATTTCAAAGACCCATAATTTTTTATGCATTATTTTAAACAATAAAATATCTAAAAATATAATTTTCCATTAAAATTCAGAGCCAATGCAAAAATTTGAAGGGGGATTCTATATATAATATTGTATAGATCACAATATACTATGCCTAATAGTTATATCTTTTTATTATGTGTAGGACCATGCCATGAATATAGGAGGCTTGCAGATGAAAATACATTCATTATTGGAATGAAAAAAAGATATAATGGTAGGTTCATGAAGTATTGAACAACAAGAAAGCCTCAACACTTTGTTATAGGTTGCAAACCCTGCTCTGGCTCAGACTCTTATTCGTAAATGTATCGAATCCTCAACTATGCTTCTATATTTTTCTCTCCCACTTGGATTGTTGCAACAATCTTCCAATCGTTGAGATCTTGAAATAGTGAAATAGTTGAGAAAGGAATTAAAATATGCTAAGGTTGTTTTTTACACTACTAAGGATGTTTTTTACACTATAGTTGATAATGATTGCAGTGATGAGGGGATGGAAAGGCGATCCATGGATGGTAATACAAAATTCCAACTGAGGGGATGGGAAGGCATTCCATGGATTGTAGTGAAAAATGCCAACCAACCAAATCTCAAATCAGGGTTATAAATTACGAAAAATATTTATTATAGATCATAGTTTGATAGAGAAGAAGTTTGAATGTACACAATATTTCCAATAATATCACTGCCACCCTAGAAATAAGAATTCAGAATTGAAATCAAATAATATGCGAGAAAAATGAAGTTTTATTTATTTTAATGACAATAAAAAGTAGTGTAGACTATGAAAACTAGTTTACTAGCACAACTATGCAAGAATTCTATTTGAAAACTAGTGATCTGGAGAAAATAATTCAAGTTCTTTAAATAATCACAGGATTTTTCCAAAAAGTTCATGTTAAACATTTTTTTTATTCCAGCTTTTGATTTCTCTGCAAAAAAATTATTTTCAGATTGCAGAAATTCAGTTTTTGCAGTAGTCGGTCAAATAGATTATTTCTTTCTAGATTCAAAAATCTAGAGAATTTTTAATTTTTTAGATTTTTCATGATGTTCCAGAAACAAATTTAGTAGTAGTTTCCATGATTTTCAAGTTTTAATTTTTTTTCATAATTTCAAAGTTTCACTACTTTAGCATTCTATATTTCCTCAAGATCATACATTTGCAGATAATTGCAATTCAAATGAAAGTTTATTGATCAAAGATTTCTATACAACAAGTTAATTTAAGTAGTTTACATACTTTTCTGTAGTTACAATAACTTTCAGTAGCTACTGAAAGTCTCATGTACTTGCTTTTCAAGAAATTGTTAGACATTAACTTATTTTTCAATCTAGCAAGCAACACAATATTAGAACGATTTATGAATTTCATGCATTTTGTCATGAAATTGAATTATGAAATCTTCATAAAATCAACATCTTTAGATCTTCGTCATATTCTTCATCAACATCAGCGTTATTCGTATCTTTTATCAACATTTCTTCAGCAAAGTTCTAGAAATCTTCAGCGGTTCCCTAATTTTTTCAGAGTTATGCAGCAAAAGAATAAGTTAGCTTCAGAATCAGAATTAGTATCAATATTCAAATTCAATATGGTTGATGGCTCCAACTCCAGCTTCAAAGGTGATCAATTTTTGGCTACATGTAAACCAAAGGTAATATCTTTTTAAACTACTTATGCATTAGGAATTATGAAATGTGTGAAGAATTGAACAAATTGCAAACTTTGATATACATTTATCATGTTTCCCTATGATTTATCCTATCTTACTACCACACTTTCCTAATCCAATGTTAATTATTTCATTTCATACCTCTGAAAACCATACATTAAGTTATTTGTTTGTTCATATATATTAACACCCAAAACAATTATTATATATGCATGTCGAAATAGGATTTTGATATGCATTATTCAAGTTGTTAATAGGGACCATAATTCCAAAGAGTGTGATCCAATCATGCATAATAATTGGCATAACTTTGAATGATGCCTTGAAAAGTGGCATGACCATTTTCTTCATTCAAATTACAGACCTCATCATAGATTATACATCTCCCAAATTTTTTTCCTTAATTTGAAATTCATCATATCATCGGTTCCATTCTTTTTCCTCTTCATTGTGACAAGAGTATTATTCTAGGTCAAACTCTCTCTAAATCTGTATATTTAATATGGGACTTGTGGTAAGGCATGAAACAATCTACATTGAAATCCTTGACACTTATCTGAAAATGTCAGAGAAAATTTCAAAACTTTGGATGGTTTCCTTTCCTACAGAAGTTTCAAGGGAATGATAAACAATTGATGAAAGCCTTTGCTAAGTCATTTTCCTATACGCAAGCTCAAATTGGCGACCTCTAGTTACAACTACTTGATTCCTTCATTTCACAAGCTACAATATTTCCACAAAGCGGAGAGAGATGGTTTAAGAATCAGAAGGTAAAGGAGGAAGTATGGAAGGAATTCCTCAAGGATCTTGTGCAGGTGGAAAATTGGAATAAAGGTATGCAAACTTCAACATTCAAAAAGAAATGGATGGATATCTTTTTCATAATCCAAAAATATGTAACCTTTGAAGGAAGGTATGGTCTTGTATTTTATTATCACCTTTGATTACTAATGCATTTCATAAAAGGGAATGAAATAAATATGTCATTTTACCTATTGAATAGTTTAAAGAAGATGGAATTAACCATCCAATGTAGCTCTAGGATTTTGGAGAGAAGCAAGTTTCATTTTGGGTTGGTTAAAATATTAGTCGAGGCTATATTGAAAGAACAAAATGATATTGGGTGGAATTCTTGGTAAGAAATCGTTTCATATAAGAACATGTGAGGCAAGAAGTCAAAGGTTCTAAATGTAGGGGTGCTAAAGCTAGGGTGTCTAAAGCAGAGTCGAAAGTTCTCGAATTGAGAAGCTTGGAACCAAAGCCTGAGGTTCCTGAGATGGATAATTTAGAGCCATAAATGGAGAAGAATGAGAAACCAAATCTCGACACAACAAAGAAGAAGAAGAATTCAAGACAAAGTATAGGGAAGGAGGTCAAGATTTCAAACTCTGAACCTAGAAAACCTAGAGGATGACCCTAAGGTAAAAAAATAGAGAAAAATGACAAATTTGAGACCATATGCTTGAAGCCAAAAGTTGAAATTGGGGACAAAAATTCAAAATCCCCTGAAATTGATCAAAAACATGATGTTGTGCAAAGCAAGAAGAGGAATGTCGAAACCATTGTGCATCAGACCACCAGGAGTATGACGAAGAGCCTAACTATAGAATAAAATGAAAGCAGCAAATTTCATGATAAAGAGGTTATTGAGCTTGAGGAATCTAACAAAGAAAAGTAGAGTAGTCTACAAAGGAAAATTTTGAGTAAGAATCCCAGGACCAAATTGACTCTTAGTCCCCCCCCAAGCTCAGAAAACAAGGACAAGTTGTAAAATTATGATATTGATGAGGCAGTCAAGGAATTTTATTAGCCTATGACTAATCATGAGGTACACATATCCACTGAGGTTGAAAGGGAGACAATGACACATCCAACATCCACATCTATGAAGGAAAAACAAGCTAGAAAAATTAAGAGGTTGAAAGAAGAATGCAAGGAGTTGGAACTCCTTGACAAGCACATTAAGGATGAGAATGAAATATTGAAGACCAAAATTTCTTAGCTATAGAAATATAAGGAAGAGTTGGAGGCACAAAATAAATTAGTGGTTAGAAAATATAGAAAATGGTATATTCACAGTAGGCAAGGTAAAATCAGGAATGTTACCCCCCAACTTAGGGGTAACTAAGGAGATGATATCTTGAGGCCCACAGGTAGCATACATGGAATTTCGAGAGATGGATGGAAAACACATCCCATAGAGCCCCTCTTATTCACCATGCTTCACCATCATCATCAGTAATAGAGCAATGTCCACCACACCAACATGGCCCACAGAGAGAGACAGGTCTTGCTTCATGAGGTAACTAGTCAAGTCTCATGGTGAGTATCATTTTAATATTTTGGGAATTTGGATAATTTTCAGAGGGTTCTTTCTTATTATGAAACATTTGCTATGAAGTTATGATTTTTACCATTTTTCACCTTGGTGGTTATTCAGGGATTTCTAGTAAGTTCTCCACCCTCGAGGAAAGGGGTGCTACTAGGGGTTCTTCTTGATGGGTTATCATGTCATTCCCAATAATATTTATTCACATTCCATCTTCATCCCCCTTTGTATCCTCATATTTTGGGCTTTTGAGTTACGTGTACCCCAAAAAGGGGTTTGCACCTCATTCTCTTATGGGAAGAGGGGCTAAAGGAATATAGGTTGTTGAATCTAGTGCCAATAAATAAATAAAAATAAAGAGCAGACATAATCAAAATGCAGTGATAGGAATACAAAAGGACACAAAATCCATAGTCTTATACTTGACCTCTACCTTTCCAGGTGCCCACCCTAAGTCCTAAGTGTGAATGAATGCCTCACATATTTGAAAAGGACTTATTAATATATCGCTTGAAAGGAAACCTATTTAATGCATAAACTCAAGAAACCTTGTAAAGGGGACTTGCAAATTATCTAAATAAAATAAAGAAAAAGGAAAGTATAGGGCTTGGAAAAGAGTTGTGACCCAAACAAAAGGTAACTCAAGGATGCAACACACCTTATACAAAGGCGCCCACGAAAATGAGACCATATGAAACCCTTGCATGTTAATTACCCCATGCCCAAAAGTCTCTCTTCCATCCAACTCACATTCATTACATGGCCTAGAGAGGGTTCACCGAGGAAACACTCCTCAACTTGGGAGTTGGCTTACCCAATAGGACTCTTTGATAACCCTCCCATATTTAAATTGGTAAATTGCATAAAGTCTTTGAGCATGTGTTTGATTTGAAAGGGGGGATGTGATGTGCTTGTTTAGGTGGATCTTGTATTAAGATTTATTTTCTTGGCATGATTCATATGACTTGTTGACCCTTTGAGGGCGTACCTTGTTTGTATTTGCAGGATCTTGCTCGATGGCATCTTTCATGGAGGTACTAAGTCACTTGGACCTTCATATTGGCGTGAAATCCCACAAGTTGGATGTTGAGCCATGCAAAAGGGAGGAAAGAGATTATGAATGTTGCACACTTGCATATGTCATTGGCCCATGAAAGGGGCATAGGATGATGAAGCTTGCATGACATCACCCTCCCACGCTAAAACGTTTCACTTTTGGAGCATGACATTAAGCTTAAGAAGCTTAATTCGACATGAGTTTTGCACTTGGTGAAGTTGTGGGATATTTACCCACCATTTTTTGAACTAGTGCGATGATGTGGCACCATGGGGAGATGAAACCCTAGCATTTGGAGGCTATCTCATCCAATGACCACCCTTGAATAAGACTTTGGGGAATTAATTCACTTTATTTTATTATTTTTGGTCATTTTTTAGCATATGTGGACAAAAATCAAACGGGTTTGATTAAAGACAATGTAAGAACATAATTTTTGACCTAAAATTAATGATTTGGTTGTAAATTGGACCAAACTAAGACTTGGGTTTCCTCTATAAATAAGAGGCAAGTCTTCTTTCATTTTACATAATTCATAACTTGAGACTTATCTCTCTCTCAAAAACATTTCGGCCCTATTTTTCTTGTGTAGTGGATTGGTGTGATTTATCTATTGGGGATTATTTCACATGATCTCTTGATAGGAGGTGATTCACTCTCTTTGGAGGATTGGTTTGTGAGCTAGGATTTTTCCCAATAGATAAGGCACTAGTGCATTGGAAAATGTGATTAATGCTTTCTTGAAATCATTTGGGTTTTTGATGAATTGTTCATGCTCTAAACTATCATTTCATGCTAATAAGTCTTGAGTTATTGAATATTTTATTACTGTAGTAATAATTTTTAATTAACATCCATTAGGGCTGCAAAAAACCCTCTCTCTTACTCTTGTTTACAAACTAATTTACCACAGAATTTTGTGCTTGAATATTGCAAAGTGATCTACTAATACAGGGATACAAATTGGCATTATTATTTTCTGATTTTTGTGGTGAATTCTTGTTGTTGTAGCAAATGTTTCCTACATCCATCTAGGGCTGATTATATTTTGTTGATGACATTTACTTACAACCCATTTCAACAGTCAAAGTTGTGTTCTAAACATTGGAATATTGTCTACTATTAATAAGTTTTCATTTGCTATCATTTATAGTTGATTTTGATACTAATGTATTGTAGATGTTACTATTATCTTCTTGCTTATATAATTTACAGTCTGCTGCAATTTTGGGACAACAATATTTCTTGTTGTTTCCCCTACTGTTCTAAGGCTTTTTTATATGATAGTTGATTTTGGGATAGTTGTTCCAACATTGGTTTTGCAGGTACTTTTCAAAATCAACTCATATATTCTCCCAAGACACTTATCTTCAATCCCTAGACCACTTCATCTTGTGACCAAAATAAGGATCTCTAAAAACCCCTTGATCTTCATTCCCTTTTCCCTTGAGGTCACCTGGGAAGCTTCCCTTGTGGTGAAATCATCCATCACTAAAATGAGGGGAGTAATTGCTAAGGTTATAGTGGTCCTTATTCCTAGTTGTGTCGCAGACATGACGCTTGCGGTTGGCTTTGCCCAAGTGACAATTTGTGCAATAACAAGGAATAGAATATTGAAAATAAAGTTGAATGAGGAAAAAAAGAAGATACAAGCCTCATCCTCTGGGATGACTATCTTGATAGACACTATAGAGAGAGTATAAGAGCAAAGGGTCAGCAATATTGATTTTTTGTTGGGGGATAAGAGTACACTTTTGGTTGCATGAGGACATGCAACACCTTCCATGTGAGGGAGATGTTGTCCCAATTGTATGGATTTCTTGAGGCTTATGTGGTTTGTCTGAGTACAATTACTCGACCATTCTTACCATATAAGGATTCTAAAGATACATTACTCTTCCCAACAGGTAAATTCGTAGGTGTGTATTATTCCGAAGAGTTAAAATATGCCCGCTCCTTGGGTTACACAATTCTACCACTAAGGGGCTACTTGTTTGAGGAGAAGCCTAGTCCTTTCGACGGTTTTGTCTCATCCCTCTTCTCCCTAAGACAAGATGCTAGGAGAGCTGGTCATGAATCAACAGCTTATGGTTACAAGATACTAATGAATTCCCTGTACGGTAGATTTGGTATCAATCCAAAAAGTACTGTCACAGAGGTCTGCGATAGGGAAAGATATAACTATTTGACGCAGAATAAGCATCTAACCTTAGGGGATAAGCTTAGCGAATATTACTATATTGTAAGTTACCTTATAAATACTGAACAGGATAACGACTCTGACTGGAATCCTCCAAGGATTTCAGCTGTTCAATTGGCAGCAGCTATTACTGCATGTTCTCGGATACATATGTATCCATACATTTCCAGACCAGACTGCTACTATACAGATACAGACTCAGCTATTCTAGGTAGTCCTCTTCCAGAAGAAGAAGTATCTTCCACGGAATTGGGTAAGCTAAAGCTTGAGCACATTGTCAAGAGAGGTATATTCTTGGCCTCCAAGAGTTATTGGTTATCCACTCAGGATGGAGGTAATATCTTGAAGCACAAGGGCCCAGCCAAACACTTAGTCGATGAAAAATGGTTTGATTCACAATATGTTGATCCTTCTCTAACTAAGCAGATGAGCGTGGTTGATAACTTCATAGTATATTTGCATACCCTCAATATTGCGAGGAAGGAAATGCTATTAAGCCTTGGAATCAAACTTGGGACTAAAAGGGATCTAGTCTACGATGATAACAATATTTGGGTTGATACTAAACCTAAGGAAGTCATTGACTTCGGTGGGCATGATATCACTATTCTCAAATATGAGAAAATGCTTCTTCAGAAAGAAAATGTTGAGCTATCTGCTAAGATTGACTTGATGTCTGATCAGATTGCTAGTATTCAGAAGCCGGTAGGTATGGATAGTCAAGTTTTTAGAGGTATCCCTGAGGCTCTCATGTTGCTTTCTAGGTCTTATGCATCATTCAACATGGTGTCTAGATCTGCTGATTTCCTCTATCTTAAGTGTAGGGAAGACTCAGCCTCAAAGGCCGCTGCGTATGGCACCAAACCAGTGGGCTCAAATGGCTTTACAATCTCCAGGATGCAGTGATAAAGATCGCAGAACCTACTTATGAACTCCAGGATGGTCTCTCCATTATTTCTCTTGAGGGTATTTATCTCAGTCAGATAGTACTAGTTTTCTTTATTTACTCCCCACCTCTTCGGGAACTTCTCATGGAACTAGGTCCAATGTCTGATAGAATTATTAATCAAATTCCTGAACCATTTTCTTGCTTATCTCTCCACAGAATGGGTCAATATTCTGGAAAAGAGACCATCCTCAAATCATACTCTTTTTTTTCACCTTCCTATTACAAATTTCCCTCCAAAACCTGTATTTATGAGCTATCTTACACTCCATTTTACCCCTTTTTCCATGATTATCCTTCTAAGCTACATAATTTGTATATTGAAGAATATCCAAGGTAGATTGTTAATTTTAAGCATATTTTATTCTTCCTTATGAAATTTAGTTTAAATAGTTACTACTTTAATACGTCACTACAGAATCATAGATTTTGTATCAACTTAAATATATTTATGTAGCCACTAAATTGTTTTTGTAGAAGAATCGTAGTTCCACATGGTTGCATACACTCCAGGTTGAGATCATGACTTGGAGATGATTCCAAATCAGCACTATATGTTAATCCATCTATCATCCCAATTCGAGAGTCTACCAAGTCAACATAGGAGCCAAGTCAAAGTTATGGTCAACGTGTGAGTAAATGGCAGAGTATGCAAGTTGGATCCATTGTTGGAAATCATGTTGTCATTGATGTCAAATATTGGGGGAGACATTGTCATTGTTGTAAATGATAAGAGGAGACTATGAATGTCTCTACAAATTTATAATCCTTTGTGTATGAAATATGACTATGCGTTGTTAAATTTTTGCAAGTGTTCTTTGTTTACCTTGAAGACGAAGTGACTATGCGAAAATACAACAAATTGAATTATGGTTGCACGGGTTTAAAGAATAATGGTGACTCTGTGTGAATGAAATAAAGAGGAACGAAATGACCCTGCAAATGACATGCCCAAGGATCGAACCAAAACTAGAAACATGAATCCATGGACAAATAGAAGAAGAAGAGTGTAGAGGAAGTGTTGAGCATGTGTTGAAGGCAGGACGGTAGTGAACAGTTAATCCAAGTGAATTCAAGCCACACAAGCATAAGGAGAAGTCATACCACTGGGATATCAAGCACCCAATGAAGTCTCGAGCATGGAAGAGATTGCAGGGAAAAACCCCATATTGACATTTCCCACATTTGTGAGAAAAAACAACTACAAAGGGTTTATAATGAAAACATGAAAGCACACAGTTTGAATGTGAACGAAGAGTCATGGAACCATGTGAAATGTGTTAAATTTTGGTGTAGATAACTATGGACCCAGAATAGGATAAATCATGATCATTCATCTCTAGATATCAATGATTAAGATCAAAGATTGGGGTCTAATACTTAGTGGGCTAGCTTAGTCACATCAGGGCCATGATAACAACCTCATCAATGCCACGTGTCTAGTTATATGAATGCCACATTAGAAGATTTCCATGTCAGTGATGCCACATGTCAGGACACATACCGAAGCCATGTCATCCAGTGTACATGAAGAAGACATACACGCGGAAGCCACCTCATATGCAACATCGGCACAAGAGATCTTAAAAAATGACTAAGTACCAAGACATCATGTAGATAGTGAGAACGACGGAGAATCGAGAGTATGTGAATAAATGAGCATGAACCCGCAGACCTGAAGAACCACAGTGACAGTTCGAAAAATGACTAAGTGTATGAGACCTATGGTAGGAGTTTGAAAAATTGATAAAGTGTCAAGAATTGGTTGGTCGGATGAGGATGTCTTGCGGACCTGCAGTAGGAGTTTCAAAAAATCAATTGTGTCAAGAATAGGTCAGATAGATGAGGTCATAGATATAATAATTGGGAAAATGTTGTAGACCCATAGCCCACGGTGAAATATTGAGAATTTCTAAGTATCAAGAATGACTATGTACCAAGATATTTCAAATAAATAACTATGTACCAAGAACAATAGTCAGATGGACGAGGTCACAGAGATAGAAAAGTGAATTGAGAAAGGCTTAGACCCGCGGTGAGATTTAAAAAATTATCTAAGTATGAGGAATCGATTGGACAACCTAGGAGGTCATCACTTGTTACGGATTGGATGGCACAAAGGGTGAGAGATCCAATGACCCAGGAGGTTGCCACTTGTCACAGATCGTACAACCTAGAGGGTTAGAGATCTAATGGCTCATGATGTATCATGGACTCACGGTGAAATACTTAGAAATTTTTTTAAGCATGGGTTCAAAGTGAGTGCAGTGAAACGTGAAGGTACATTCTGGAGGTCATGGAAGTACGAAAAGATATGCCTTATACCTATAGAGAAATGATTGGAAATGCATCTAAGTATAGGTGAAAAATGAGTGCGGTGGAATGTGAAGGTGCATTATGGAGGCCACGAAGATATGAAAAGATATTCCTTAGACCTGCAGTAAAACCATCAAGATAACAAATCGATGATTGAGGCTAATTAGAGATTTGATTAGATTTTGGTTGTGAGCTAAAGAATTGAACTATGTGAGAAATGGATCAACGGTCGAGATTAATTTGAGGTCCATATTGGACGACGGCCATGCATCAAGAATATGTTACATGTTGAGATGGATAGAGAATCAGATTGATGATTGCGATCCAATATGGGATGAACGAACGATTGATGAACAATGAAGCTATGTTGTGTGTGTTAATGACCTGGGAATGAGATCAATGGGTGAGATTTAATTGAGAAGATGAATCGATGGATGTTGAGCACTAAGGATGTATCGGTGGATAATGAAGTAGATCAATGGTTGAAATTAAATCTTAATGTGAGCCAACGACTGTTGATAATCATGGTTCATGCTCTGTCCAAAGAAGCAGATGGAGTGCAATGAAAGGTAATTGAAGATCGACTTCGAAGAATCTTTCTATGGAATGATTCAAGGAGATTCAAAGGGAAATGGAGATAAACCCATGAAAAAATTATTTGGATATGTGGAAAAACCTTTGGGTGTATGTTTTTGTATAAATAATGATGCTCAAATCCAATTCAAGGGGTTAAAAAAATGGAAAAATTATGGCATATTGAGAAGTGAGAGTAAGTGTGGATCATGTGAAGAGAAGTTCTGAGGCTCTAAGGTCCGAGGATGCTAGAGAATGAAAGGAAGATAATGTAAGGGTGGCTGGGAGGTGCAAGGACAAAGGGACTTTTGGAATTATGCATATTGAGAATTGTGATAGTAGATACAGAGGAACAGACTTGTATAAGTGAAGGCTTGAAGGAAAGAGATAATTGAGTATCGTTAATAGCTTAAGGAGTTTGATGTTTCTATTAAAATTGGTATTTATAGGCTTTGTTAGGTTGGTTCTCATCTAATGGGATTGATGTTCCCTGCAAGTGGGTGCCTGTGAATATAACAGTTTTAGGTTGGTTCCTACAGAAAGAATTGATTTGGTGCTCGGTCAAGGGGATTGTTGTCTCTTGCAGGTTGGTACCTGCAAATGTTATTTATGAGTTAGTTCTGAGGAGAGGAGATTGATTTCTTCTACAAGTTGGTGTCTGCAAGCATTGTAACAATAGATTGGTGCCTACAAGATTTTATAAAGAATCATTTTTTGTGGTTTTCACCAATTTGGGTTTCCATGTTAAATATATGTGTACAATGAATTATATGTGTGTATGTGTGTTTCTCATTAACTGCTTATAATTAGTGAAGTAACAAATTGGTAAAAAATATAAGAAAAGAAAAAGTAGTCTTATACTGATTCACCCCCCTCTCAGTATAAGTAAGTGTGACAACAATTGGTATAAGAGCGGGTTCCTTCAAAATTAGTCTAACTACTAGAAGGTGAATCCCTACAACACACATGGATAAGGAAGGTTTTTCTACAAACAGAGCTCCATTTTTCAATGGAAGTAAATTGTGCATTATGGAGCAAAATAATGAAAATATATCTGATATCTCTTGGATTTGAAGTTTGGAGTGTCGTTGAGAATGGTTACATGGATCTAGTAACCCCACCTATACTTCCAACTGCTATAAAACACAATGAAAATAACTCTAAATCCAAAAATGCAATTATTCGTGGTCTGGAAAAATCAATGTTTGTCAAAGTCATGCATTGTGCCTCGGTAAAACAAATATGGGACAAATTATAGAAAATTTATGAAGGAGACGAAAAAGTCAATAAGGAAAAATTACAAACTTATAGAGGATGATTTGAGACCCTTGAGATGAAAGAAGAAGAGAGTATTGTAGAATACTTTCTTCAAATAGATAATATTGTCAATGCCAACAAAGGATTTGGTGAAGAGATTAAAGAAACCACTATTGTGAAAAAAATGCTTAGATCACTTCCCTCAAGATTCAATCCCAAGATATTTTCCATTGAGGAAATGAAGGACTTAGACAATTTAACAATGGATTAATTGCATGGAATTCTTATCGCATATGAAATGAGAATATAAAAGGATAAGGAAGAAAAACTAGCAAGGAAGGAAGCATATTTCAAATCTTCAAAGAAGACAAAGATAGAAGAATACAAAACATATGACAGCTCAAATAGTGAATTAGATGAGGAAGAAGCTAACTTTGTCAAAAATCTCAAGAGCGAGACAGGAAAATACAAAGGTAAACCTCCCTTCAAATGCTTTAATTGTAGAGAAGTAGGACACTTTGCTTCTAAATTTCCTTATGCATAGAATGGAAATAGCAATGTGATAGAAGATTCTAGTTTCAAAAGGTACAAGAAGGGTAAGATTGAAAGGAAGAAAAATTTCTATAGACAAAAGAAAAATCTATATACCAATGAAGACAATAGCTCGTCCAATCATAGTGATAGTGAAACAGAATAAATTCTCTTTATGTGTGTACAGACACATACTGATGTCCTAAAAAATGGAAATGTGGACCTAATAGAAGAACAAGACTATGAGATTGATGTAGAAGTAGATCTTGAAAGAGAGATCATATCTATTATAAATGAAATAGATAAACTAAGGAATAAGAAAGGGATACTAAAGGAGCAACTAAAGAAGTACACAAAAGAAATTCTTGGTTTAAAATAAATCTATGATGAAACTGAAAAGATCATCATCATTTTAAAAACACAAGTAGAAGAGGCAAAGAGAATTGAAGAAGTCTTAAAAGGCCAACTAAAATTAAAAGAAGATAGTTGCAGCAGTCTAGAATATGAAATAATCTATCTAAGAAAAGAGTTGAAAAAATAACATACCAAAATGAAATTCGAAAAGAGCTCTACAACCTTGAATGAAATCCTAAATTGTCAAAGATCACCATTTGACAGGACTGGTCTTGGGTACAGTGAAAATATAGAAGTTTCTAATGAAGAAACCTCAACCTCTTCAGAATAGTCAAGTGAAGAAAGGACCAAGAGTTAAGCTGATATAATCAAGAATTCTATCAAGGTTGAAGATAACATGAAGGAAGATCAGTATGTTCCATAAAAGAAAGATCTTCCTCACAAGGATAGATTCAGGAAGACTCTCCCATTAAGATGGAATCACACAATCATGTATCAAAATTATTTCTTTGGCTATTGTTATTATTGTAATGTTTTTGGTCATAAAGTTGTGTATTGTAGAAAGAATGATAAAGGTGGTTACATGAGGAACAACAACAAATATACCCATGAATTCTCAAGGATAAATTACAACTCATTCTCCCATTTGTTAAACTATAACATCATATGTTACAACTACAGTAATTGTGGGAATCTGGAAAAATTATGCAAAAGTGATTTTTAAAAAATTGAGAAAGAGGAAGCCCCAACAATTATGGAAACAAATCAGGAACAAAGGAAACAAAAGATAGAAAAATCATTGTTCATACAAACAACACTACATGAAAATAATAATAAGGATAAGTGGTACATTGACAGTGAGTTCTCTAGTCACATGTCTAGAAATGGAACAAAGTTTATCACCTTGAAGACGAATGAAGGCAATGCTACCTTTGGAAACAATGGTAGTACAAATATAGTTGGAAAAGGCCCTCTCCTTCTTGACAATGGGAGGGCCAAGGTAGAAAATTTTCTATGTGTTAAATAATTGAATCACAATCTCCTTAGAGTGATCCAAATATGTGACCAAGAAAACACTCTTACTTTTGACTGTTAATAATGCAAGATCAAAAGAGAAAATCTAGGTAAGCTGGTTGCAAAAGCAATCAAAACCCCAAATAATGTGTATATTCTTGATGATATTAATGGAGAAAAATCTTTTATGGGGAAAACAGATGAAACTTGGACATGGTATAAAAGAATGGGCCATATGAACTTTGACAACCTGGTAAAAATTCCTTCTTCCACTTACAAAACCTTGATCCACAAAGGTATTTTCCGCAGCAGTCTTCCTTTGGATCCTTCTCTGAATACAACTTCTACTTTCAAAAAGGATTGGTGGTTTCTACAGTGAACTCGATAATATATCCTTCCAAAGTAGTCTACACCCAGAATTCTACATCTCACGATATCTGGTGATCTAGCCGATGAAAATCCATTATACTTTCAGTAGTCCAATTATAAATCTTCTTAACTGGATCTTTTTATTATGGGGCTTGTTGCAGCCAATCTAACCACTGAAATAAATCTTCAAGGAATTTAACCCAAAATACCTCGTATTGGTCACTAGAAAGCTTAGAATAGAAAATAGTGTCTTTCACACCCCTAAAAATATTATGACACAACTTGGCCTCCTTCTTTATGAAGGCATCACACTTCCATTCCCACAAATTTTCAACCTCAAACTTGTAGATCCGATGAGGCATCCTCTAAAAAATCCTTCTAAAGCTCAGTACCGACAATGGAACCATTTGTTGGCATAAAATCAAGACCAAGGTAATCGACAGTTACCAACAAAAAAATTTCATTGTTGTCTAGGAACACTCAAATTTTCAACCTTCAACAAGGGAAGGATGTCTCACTCGAAGCATAGTTGAGACTTGTAAGTTGAAGGGAGTTATAAAGGATACAAAATCAAATCTATTCCTATAATACTCATATCCATATTTTAACCACTGAGATTAGGTTGTGACAACATTCAGATAATAAAGGGAGAAGAATAAATAAATGCATGACATAATTACAGATCCATTCATAGCATAACATATAACCATACAACAAATTTTGAGACCCTTAATCACACCATTTCATTAGTTGCAACAACATAAAAGACTTCATACATGTCATATCTAACATATTATGCCTCAAATTGCATAAATATCCAACACATTATCCCACCAGATGAGATCTAACCCTTACATATTTAGATAATACTCTTATGGGACTCATTACAAACTCTAGACTCACTACAGATTCAACAGTGCCAATACCAAACAATACCCAACTCTAGTATTAAGAACATTAGCCTTTTCTCTTTACATTGTTGTTTTATTTATGCATGTCAGTCTTTGACAAAGTTAATTGACTAAATCAAATATGCTTCTGTCTATGCCCGATATGTCTTTGGTCCACCCCCAATATTTCCTCTTTCGCTGCTTTCGAAGCTTCCAACTGTCGCGTGGTGCATTTCAGTTTTTTTGTCGCTTACTCATCCTTATCACTTTATCCAAAAATGAAGGGCCCAACAGGCCTCGAACACAACTGTTGACTCGTCATGAATCAAACTTTCACTTCTTTAATGGGGATTTCTTCAAATGAAGGGTCCAACTTTGGTACAAACCGCAGTGCTTGTCGGAGGAAATTGTCATATTGTTCCAAGTGGTCTTGCCACTTTCACACCAAAATAGAGGCACTCGCAAAAAAATGTTTCGTTGTAGCAACATCAAGATCCTAGGGTTTAGTGGTGAGAAGAGTGTCCTATTTTGTATCCTCTATGAATTTACTTGGTGCATATTAACATAGGCAGTCTAGACTGCGGGCTTGAAGTCACAGAGTTGTTTCTTGGCAGTTTGAGCAACTTCAAACAGTTCATCAAGCCTATTATCAACTTCTTGAATTTCTTGGAATTTATCTTACTACGTAATGGGATCTGTTATATCCCGTTCCTCCACATTCATATTTTGGATTGGACTCAAAATTCTTTAGCAATATTATTCCATCTTTTCAATAGACCAACCCAATCATTGACCATTGTAAAAATCTAGTTGCACTCTATAGTATTGTTATGAAGGGAAGACCGAACGAGATCTCCTTCCACAACCACCTGCATAAATTTCTTCATCATAGCCTTAAGCTACTCCTACTCTTTCAATTGAATTTCATCCATTTTTTGTTGTATCCTATTTGTATTCTCGACTAGTTGTGACCATGCATTTGCAAGGAGTTCGACACATTGTGTTGGTGCAATAAGAGTAATATTGTTTGGAAACTGAGGCGCAACTTGTTGAATCATAGGCCAAAGTTCAACTAAATTCCAAGAGACAGCATCCAATGTTGATTGAGCCTGCACACACAAGGTGTTTGCTTGGTCTCGGTCCTCTAATACTACCTCTAACTCATGCCTCAAGTGTTGCATCTGTTGGATTAATTCCTCATTGACCTGCTCTATAGAAACAATGTGTTTCTTTATCTGGGAAATCGAGGCACACATGAAACTTAGTGAATATGGGCTGGAACAAGCCCCAATATCATCACTAGTGATGGAATGATATATAGGTATCCTCAAGGAAAGTGGTTGGTCACTTGCAATTGACCTATCAAAGAAGCTAGGGGTATTGGCACCATCGGGACCTAGAGAGTTACCTTGAAATCTACGAGAAAGTCTTTCTTGAACATCATGAGGAAGAAAAGAAACAACCCATGTTCATTATAGACATAGCTATAGGATTTCTCAACAATGTTGAGGGTCCTAAATGAGTGGCTTAACCCTCTCATGGATGGAACTTATGCTTTGAGAGGACATGGTTTCTTCAGGGATGTCCATGATAACTTGTGGAGGATATTGCAATGATTGAGCTACCTCTTCTGTAGATTTTTATAGCTCATGGTTAGGGACATTTACTGGTGGAAAATTTTATGAAGGAAAGGGAATAGTAGTATCACTTTTGTCAGCTATGGTTAAGGATTCAATAGACTCACGCTCATCCATTTCAATATCAGTATGAACATGGGACAAGGGAGTGATGGGCAGAGCGTCCGCAATAGAAATAGGTGGTTGACGACTAAGTTCTTCAACAAAGGGGGTAGATTGTGTATCCTTAATCGAAACCATAGGGTCATCAGGGATGGTGATAATAGGAATAGTGTACAGGGAGGGTTTTAGAATGTGTGATTGTTGTGGAAGTGAAGTGGGAATGATGGGGTCGATGACAATGGGGAGACTAGTAGATAACAATAGTGAGATGGTGTGGACTTTCCTAGATGGAACTGAAAAAGAAATTCCAAAGGATTCTTTGAAATCCTTACCTGTGAATAAACCATTGAAAGGAATGGATGATAGTGGTGGTAGCTATGGAATTGTCTTTGGAAAATCTTCTTCATCCTCTTCTAAATCTAACTCTGAAGGTGTGCGCTATATATTTACTAATGTGATAGAACTAGGAACATCTGTTATAGCTGGAGCCTACCACTATGAAATCAAGGATAGTTGATAGGATATCCCTAAGGCCTTTTTCACCCTCTTCACCCTAGGCCAAGAAAAAAATTCCTTATCCAAATCTTCTACATCAAGATAGTAGGGTAGCAGGGGAGTGTGGAACTTATTACGACCCACAACACATGGACGCATAGAGGTGTGATATATTCTCATCCCAAACCGGATTTTTCTCGTATGCATGTTAAGCATGGATTATGGGATCTACTTGCATTCTATAACATTCTTCAATTCATTATACCACTGTAGGAAAGAGACATTGTTGAATGATACATTGACATTATCCGATCTTGCTTGCCAAGAGTCAAATCTCATAGAAATTCGGTAATATGGGGTCAATGCTATCTCCCACCCTTGCGGTGACCTCCACTTCCACATCGCAAAGGAAACCAAGAGGTACCCAAAAATGAAATACCCCCCTCTCTCATGCATATCCATGTAGGCTTGTAGCATTTCCGTCATCATGAATTTTCACCAATTCATTTTCACTCCATGTGCATAGAAATCATCCATCGACAGAGCATCTAGTGGGCATTCTCCTTTGGGATATTTCTTCATCACCTTTCCCACAATCAGGTAGCATGCACATTGGAATTTCTCATCAATTATTAGCTCAATAAGATCTCCATGACCTCCATGCTCGATACCAAACTTGTCATACAAGTTGAGTTCACCCTTTTTCCTGTCATGCTTCCCTAAACCTTAGAATCCATTCGTGACGTCCTCTCCCTCCATAGAAATACCCATCAACTAATGGATATCATCAAAATGGATAGGATACTCTTTTTCCAACCACAAAGAGCCATTTTTCACCCGACTAATGAGAAATTTGGTAGAGCGCACAACTTCCCCCGTGGTGCTGAAAACTAGTAGATCCTGTAAACTCATCAAAGTGAACTCCCAAAGTGGCAGATAAGGAGTTTTTCATTGCCACTCCAACCCTCCAGAAGTTAGCGCCAAATGTTCCATGTATGCATTGACTTTCATTTGGGGAAACAAATCCCCATCCAAGAAATCAATGTCAATGAATCAAGTATGCTCGACTTTTCCTTGTATATCTCCCAAAATATCGACTCGTGAATCATGGATATCTGTTGGATTGAAAATATTCATAACTGCACCTAGAGTAATTATAGCATGACCCATGGTTGTAATAGAGCACTCGTACACAAAGAGAATCGGAGGACGAGAATGCAGATGTGTATTTATAGAATTCTCATTGGGCTCTAGAGCTAATGATTCAGACAGACAGATAGAACACAATGACTTGGACAAAGGCGACCATTGGGTTATAAATAGTCATGAGGAGGTGACATGGGAAGAGCATTAAACTATCATTAAGGGGAAACCATGTAGCTAACTCAACATTAACAACATACATGGCCGAAAAACATGGTGAAATCTAATTAGTGATTTGGGCAATAAAGGGCACAAGTACCAACATAGATTTGACATGGCATGACAAGTGGGAAAATAATTAACTAGACGACAGTTAACCGAAAAAATATGGGCGAACTTTCAAACATAAATGAATTTTTCTAACATGTAGAGGATGGAAATAGGAAAGTACTAATCATATTTAATGAACAATGTGAAAGCGACGCGACAGTGACTAAAACATTAGAGGTTACTAAATTCATAAAACATTTGACATGGACTCCCTAGACAAAATGATATGACCTGGACTAGACAAACTAACAATGAAAAATAGACTCTAGGGGTAAGTGACAATTGGAAATGTCACTACTTTATTGGGAAAAAAAGGGAAAATGAAAAAACAAAATGGAAACCTAGATACTTTATTCACTCCTTGTGAAAGGAGTGTGGGAATACTTTCTTCAAGGAGTAGAGATATAGGGATTCAAGCATGTGTGATTCACCCATATTGTTTGAAGAACACCATCCAGTTGCACTAGTCTAATATCTCATGACTCCCAAATTTCTGCAACTATAAAGGGTCCAACCCAATGCATCTGTAACTTCCCAGAATGCTTCTAGTACTTACTGTCATAGAGAAATACTTAGTCGCCCTGAGAAAAAGTTTTTTTCTTGATGTGACTGTCATGTTGAGCCTTCTATCTATCCTTCTCCAAAATTTGATGAAAATCTGCTTAAAACCTAGCTTCCTCAACTTCCATCAGTTCCACAACTCGTTCCACAAAAATCTCATCATCTGTCATCTGAGTAACTTTTGCAATGTACAAATTGGGAGTGATGAACTTAGATGGTACTATTGATTCCCTCCCATACACTAGTTGATAAGGGGTATACTTGTTGTTACACATTATTTTAGTCACCATGGTGATGTTTCTACAAGCATGTGTTCAGGCTCCCAAAATTTTATTTTCATCATGAGAAAAGTGATTTTCTTCCTCTTCTACAAAACTTGTTTTTAGAAGGAAGTCGTAGGCTAGACATAAGAAACAGTGTGGAAATTCCTGATCACTGCAGTCTGTCCTAAACCTAGTTTGCGGCGTTTCCACAGGTTGCCCTATAGCCAGGGTGCGGTGATGCTGAAAGACTAAGAAAATGACGAAGTTCACAAAGGTTCTAGAAGGGAATCTTCTATAACATGAGGTGGAATCCATATGGTTGGGATCCTAATCACTTATCTGATTTGGTGGGATCATCCTAATCTATTTAACCATCTCTCCTCCTATATAATGATGGGTTTATCATGGAAAAGGTTAAGCAAGGAATTAATGAAGGAATAGGCTGAGAATTGTGTGAGGAATTCTATTTCAATTGATGCTTGAAGTCTTCATTTTTCCATCAAGTTATTGTGGGTCTACTTCATGCAAGTTTGGAGCAAGCGTGTGTGTTGGAGAAAAGGGCCACTAAAAGGGAAACTTGCAACATCAAGGAAGTTTGGTTGTATCTTCCACTTTTACTTAATATAATACAGTCGCATGTTTCTTTCCCATAAAATCATTCTCATTTTATTACATGACTCCTTGATCACATATATAAGTTTTCATTGAATATACTATTGTTTATTTCACTTGGATTGGTTTGTTTCATTGCAGATCTAATATCACAAGAGAACTGGAGTGGAGCAAGGACAACAAATATATAAGGAAGTGATATTCAATGGTATGTCACTCATCTCTTGTTTGATAGTAAATTCGATTATTAAAGCTTAGGTAAAGCGCCATGTCCTGTCTTGTTTTGTTCTAGATCTAGTCAGATCTAGGGAGATCAGTTTATGTTTGCATTTACCGATTAATCCAATAACAAAATTGGCTACCATACCGGGGATACCTTTTCGAGTTGATTTTAGGCTAGACACCCTACCCTTACGCGTGGATCAAACAGTCAATTGTTTCCCCAAGTATCACTGTTGTTCTTGGTAACCTTAGTAGCCTATATCTTTAGGGTCTTACATGAGGTGACTGTGGAGGGGAAAGTCTTCACGGTAACTGGAATCGACGTTGGCTAGAATCACTCGGGCTCCTTGGAGGGTATACCCATGATTATGTGTGGGAGCTTGCACCAGGGTGTAAGTCCGTTAAGCAGGTCATCAACGTAACTTTTACACCCTCTCTATCCTAGCCCCTTCTTGTCTTGACTTCGCAACGTTGGATTTCATCACCAACTAGTGACTTCGAAATAAGAAGGGTTGTTTCCTTGGTTTGATTTCTAGATTTTATTATCTAGTGTTGTTTGTTTCTGTAGTTGGCCATAGATTTTTTTCGTAAAATATTTGGTTCTGCCAACATTGACCCTCCACACCGTTCACATAGGATGCAAGGGCTACCCTCAGAAGATCTAGAAGGTTATCACCCTTTGCCTCCTAATTCATCGGAGGGCTCTCCTGAGCAGAGAGCAGTCCAGGACACTGTAACTTCACGAGTGAAAAGAGACGACTCTTTAGAAAATTTCTGAATTATTTATGATTCTCTAGAGGCTTTTTGAATACCTCCTAGATATGAGAGATGTATTCTCTGGATGAATTCATCAAGAGATCTTGTTGTTGAAACTTTTGGAATACCGACCGGACCCCATACAGGCCCTGGAGTTGAGAATCCCCTTTTGTCTACTAACATATTTGGAACCCTGCATCGCACGGTGCGAGACCTTTATGACAACTTGGGGATGGGTCTTGATTCACCCATCATATCACAACTGCCTGAAACATCTGTTACCTACACGACACCTCTAGATCATTTTTCTGGTACAACTAGCAATATCACTGTCGTCTCAGACACATAGTCTGTTGGGCCTAGCTCAAATTTTTCTCTCCATATGGCCCATGCTATTATGGTCCCACATGCTACGACTATTCCTACCGGGAATGTGGTGGTTAACCAAGCTCCCATTGGCACACCACTTTCATCTAGACCTATCTGTTACACATTATTTTGGTCACCTTGATGATGACTTCACAGGAATATGTCTGGGCTTCCAAAACAATCTTTCCCTGAGAAAAGTGATTGCTTTCCTCCTCTGCAAGACTACTTTTTAGAAGGATGTCGCAGGCTACCCATAGTGCACAGTGTGGAAATCAATGATTTTTGCAGGCTGCTCTATAGCTAGCCTGCAGGATTTCCGTAGGTTGTTATATGTGTAGGGTGTGGCGACGTTTGAAAGCCAAAAGAGGAAAGAGGTTCGTGAAGTTTCTAGAAGGGGAATCTTATGGAATGTGAGGTGGAATCCATATGGTTACGATCTTAATAGCTTCTCTGATCTAGTGGGATCATCCTCATCTCTTTAACCACTTCAACTTCTCCTATATAATGATAGGCTTCTCATGGGCAAGGTTAAACAAAGTTGAGCAAGATTGAGAGAAAGAATAGGTTGAAGATTGTGTGAAGGCTGTTGGTTCAAGTAATAATTCAGGTCTACATTTGTCCATCAAGCCTTTGTGGATTATCTTCATGCGAATTTCGGAGCAAGTGTATGTGTGTGTTGGAACGAAGGACCACTAAAAGGGAACTTGCGACATCAAGGCAATTCGGTTACCTTCCACTTTTCATTAATATAATACGGTGGCATGTCTCTTTCCCATAAAATCATTTGTATTTTATCACATGACTCCTTGATCACATGTCTAAGTTTGCATTGAATCTATCATAGGTTCTTTCGCTCTAGTTGGTTTGTGTTGTTTGCAGATACAATTGCACAAGAGCACCAGAGCGGAGCAGGAACAACAAAGATATAAGGAAGCAATCTCAAAGGTAAGTCATCAATCCCTTCTTTGGTCATAAATTCAATGATTTTAACTTAGGGAAAGAGTCATGTCTCGTCTGGTTTTGTTCTAGATCTAGGTGGATATAGGGAGATTAGTTTATGTTCACATTTATCAATTTATCCAATAACAAAATTGGTGACTCAACTAGGGAAATCCTTGATTTCCGTAGGGCCCGACATAGGCCACCTGCGGCGGCCCCAACACACACCTACCGGCCCAAAAATCACCCACAAAAACATTTTTTGACCACCAAAAACAAATTTTAAACCATTGAAAAGGAAGAAGATGAGGAACTTACTGTTTTCACAGAAACCGTTCGCCGAATGATCGCCTATGCTCCTCGTAATTGATCGCCAAAGTAGGGGGTGAAAATGGGGTTTTTAGACAAGTTCTTGACCAAATACAAATGAAACAGTAAAAAGAGATCTTACTCTTATTTATTTCACATTTTACCCTTTTTTCAAAATATTTCATATTTTATAAATATATTTGGTTATAAACCATAAATCTGACAGTCTCGTGAGTGTCTTGTTTCTTGCAGAAATGAGACTAGAGTCTTAATTAACATAGTATGGATCTTTGTTTTATTTTCTCTCCATTACGCATATCGATACTTTTTATGGTTTTTTAGTAAAACCTCGAGTTCACTCTTCGTTCCTTCTCGTGCTCAAAAATCGATGAGAAAACAATTGAGTACACTTTTGTCGTTATTTTGTACTTGTCATGGAAACACGAAAAGCGAAACCCATGGAGTACCCTTTAAGCTCTTTTCACACTCCATAAAAATGAGAATATTGTCGAGCGACCTTGTTCTGTTCATGCTCATAAAATTATTTGAATAAAACGTTTGATGGGTGATAGTTTATCACTTTTTCGGTCCTGTCGAACTATTTTACGAAAAAAGAACTTAGAGAGTTCTTTTTAAAGTGTTTTTCAGACTCTATAAACATGAAAAACCCCCGAGTTTTCTATATTTGGACTCATTAAACAAACATCGAAAGACCCACATGGGACCAAACCAATCCTTCTTAGGGTTCCTTAAAAATACTCTGAGGGACTCATCTAAAGGATGAGCTTAGATTAACAAGCATATGTTATCCTCCTCAAGCTTGCGTAAAAATAAAGAGGTACTCGCCAGAAATGGTGGGGGGAAATTTGGGAAAGAGATGTGTCTCTATCTTTATGTTAGTGGCAGTAAGTGTCTCTCTTGAACATGACACCCCCTTCATCATTTGAATCTGGGTTGGGAAATCCATTTGTCTCTCGTCTGACTTTCTGCAAGTTCATCTATTGGGTCGTCTTTGAGACAATGCTGCCAAGACTAGTGTCGTGTCATTCATATGTTCAAGAGTAGTTCAACCAAGCCTTCTATTGATTTAGCCATCTACAATTGTCAATTCCTACCATGTCAGCCTTCCTTGTGTCAGTTTCAAATCATGTTTGTATTGTACTCTACCCTAAATATGTTACTTATTTCATGTCATTGATGGGGAATACATCAAGGCCCTCCTGTGACGAGTTTTTTCTTGTCGAATTCAACTCATTATCCATGAACGAGACTTAGAAATAAATTAGTACCTTAGATCCCACATGCCTCAATGGAAGGTTCCTTCGCTCTTGACAGTGGATTCACATCATTGGTCTCTGATCAAGAGATTCCATCGAGTGTTCGACTTCAGCTCATTTATTCACACTTGTTGGATTTTACTAATGTACCTTGGGATTCATTGACATCAATGGTGATTTCCCTCACACTTGTTAATGGTTCTCATTAATGACCAATAATCAAGTGGTTTCTACCATGTTCGACTCAGTACCTGTAATCACATGGCTAGATTCATACTAACAAATGATAGGATTGAAGACCCTGGATCTCATCATTCTTGGTCCAGGTTGAGATGGAGTATTTATGATTTGTATTGACACATAGATCCACTTTGTATGTCTCGTGGCTATGTCCGAATATGAACTTTCTAATACATAGATCCACAGTGTATTCCTGGTGGCTATGTAGCATTTTCACGACATGGATCCACAGTGTATAAATTGTGGCCATGACTAACTTTCATGATTCACATCATTATTTAGTCTGGACATGGGAATGCCTACTTCAGACATGGTATCATATTGTGTGGATTCTTGGTTGTTTGCAGGTTCCCGATTGGTGCGTCTCTAGTTCTCGACACACACATGTATTTTACAAAGTATTTCAGCTCTCACAAGTTCCAGCCTCATACTTTGGGGGGCATTGTGTTACACATTATTTTGGTCACCTTGATGATGACTTCATAGGCATATGTCTAGGCTTCCAAAAAAATCTTTCCCTGAGAAAAGTGACTGCTTTCCTCCTCTGCAAGACTACTTTTTATAAGGATGTTGCAGGATACCCATAGTGTACAGTGTGGAAATCAATGATTTTTGTAGGCTGCTCTATAGTTGGCCTGCGGGAATTCTACAGGCTGCTATATGTGCAGGGTGCGACAAGATCTGAAAGCCAAAAGAGGAAAGAGGTTCGTGAAGTTTCTAGAAGGGTAATCTTCTAGAATGTGAGGTGGCATTCGTATGGTTATGATCTCACTAGCTTCTCTGATCTAGTGGGATCATCCTCATCTCTTTATCCACTTCAACTTCTCCTATATAATGATAGGCTTCTCATGGGAAAGGTTAAGCAAAGTTGAGAAAGATTGAGAGAAAGAATAGGCTGAAGATTGTGTGAAGGCTCCTAGTTCAAGTGATACTTGAGGTCTACATTTGTCCATCAAGCCTTTGTGGATTATCTTCATGCGAATTTTGGAGCAAGTGTATGTGTGTGTTGGAACAAAGGACCACTAAAAGGGAACTTGCGACATCAAGGAAATTCGGTTGTACCTTCCACTTTTCATTAATATAATACAGTGGCATGTCTCTTTCCCATAAAATTATTTGTATTTTATCACATGACTCCTTGATCACATGCCTAAGTTTGCATTGAATCTATCATAGGTGATTTCACTCTGGTTGGTTTGTGTTGTTTGCAGATACAATTGCACAAGAGCACTGGAGCGAAGCAGGAACAACAAAGATATAAGGAAGTGATCTCAAAGGTAAGTCATCAATCCCTTCTTTGGTCATAAATTCAATGATTGTAACTTAGGGAAAGAGTCATGTCCCGTCTGGTTTTGTTCTAGATCTAGGTGGATCTAGGGAGATTATTTTATGTTCGCATTTACCGATTTATCCAATAACACTATCTTGTCACTTCCTCTTGGGTATCATGCTTTGAATCCTTCCATCATCGTCCCTACCTAGGTTCCATCCAGAGTTTCTGGACTTTTTTTCCCACTTGGGTACAATGCTGTTGTCAGTTTTGTTCCTACACCTTCCCAGCTCCTATCTGGAGGGTCTTATCCATATTTTCTTGGGGGATCTGGCCCTAGTGGCTCCAATCCAATTGGCAGCACCCATCATCCGTTCACTTCTATTTACCAGATTCCCTTTGGATGGAAACCTCAATTTGGGGGTCAAACTCAGACTGGGGCACCACCATATGTTGGGGGGAAACCTCCACTTGGAGAAAAACCTCAAGTTGGATGCTATAACCCACTGTATGGAAAAAACACACTAGGATCACTAGCCCAACTTTGGAACCTTCTTGACCAAGGAAATCCACAATCATCTGGGGGGAAACAACCTAAAGTCAACTCTTTTGTACCCCCCCACTCAGGCCAGCCATATCCAGGTTCTTTGAATCCTTCTTGGGGTCTGCACGTTCACCCTAGTGTCCCTTTTCAAGGGAATATTTCCAACCAAACCAACCCTATGGGCTATACCCCTCCAAATACTCCACAGAAGAATCTGTCAGGACTCTCCACTTACATGCAGGCTGCTTACGGTCCTACTGGTATACCGATGAGACTTCCTCCCCAAAGTCACCAGTATCCTCACGTGAATAGACAATTGCCTTTTTTAGCCACTTTGGATTTACCCAACTTGTCTAGAATCTTGAATGATCCTATCTTACATTCTCCCTATTGGTCCGTTATACTAGCCAAATTATCGTCCGACATTCCCAAGTTTGATGGTCGACCAGGAGAAGACCCAAACAATCATGTTATGACCTTTCACCTTTGGTGTTCATCCAACTCTTTGATGGACGAATCCATTCGGTTATGACTCTTCCAAGGAACTCTCATAGGTTCAGCTGCAAAGTGGTACATAGAATTACCGCGAGGCTTCTTTAACAACTTCAATACCCTAGCCATGGATTTTCTCACACATTACCAACTGCCAATCCATAACGAGACACGAACCGAGATTTTGAGTTCCTTTAAGCAATCTTCTGCCACTCACATTTCTGATCACATTCATGAGTGGAGATGGAGGAGATGCTTGATCAAAATCGACCTTCCTGATCAGTTATTGCTTAATGGTTCACCAAATCATTCATTAAAAATCATCCGTGATATTGCCATGGGTGGAGTTATCACTGAAGAGCAGGCAATCATTCATGCTCAATACCTAGATCTTGTTTATTTGCAAACAAGCATTCTTTATGACTTGATCCCTGACGCTCCTCGCCCTTCTACCACCGCTACCTCAACAACCCCAACAACTTCTCATGTTGTTGATGGTGTGATTGACACCTTCCATGCTGAGGCTAAATCCACGTCGACCACTCACACCAATCCCAAATCTATTTCTTCTAATGTTCAAATTGCTCTGACTCCTACTCCTTCCACCGAAAAAATGTTTGAGGTTAACTCCGTTCAATCTACCCATGCCGGAAAAAATATATCTAAAAAGGGAAAGGTTAAGAACAAGGAGGATAGAAATAATAACCCGCAATCTGAAAAATCCAAAACACAACCTTCTGATGATAAGGATAAGTGTAAACTTTGATATCCTTGCCTTATCTGTGGTGATGATCACTACATGGAATATTATCCAAGATGTGTCGAGGTCACTAAGTTCCTTTAAGGGACTAGGAAGCCTCCCACACCTTTCATTTTGTCACAACCTTTCCCTTCTCAACAACAGGCCCAATTGGTCATTCATGACCAACCCTCTCCTTCCACCACTTCATATGTCCTTATGTGTACTAGTGATTCCAAAAAGAATGACGTTGTGATCGCAACTCGAGCCAAAGATTACTCTCCTTCAAAGGAGAAAGTTGACAATATACCACCTTTGTTGGTTCAACCACCTCATTCAACTTCACCTCCCAACAATCCTCTTCATCTCGAATGATCGGGTCTCGATACAGTTCTTCGCCCCCCTCTAAAGGGTGTTGTTCAAAATTCTGCCTTTAATCCTCATGTGTGTGATGCTCGAAACTAAAATATTGTAGAAGATCTTGTGCAAGAACCCTCCGCGATGTCATCTCTCGAATTCCTTCAAAGTTGTCCCACTCAACGGAAGGCACTGTTAAAGGACATCGGTGGAATTTATCCCATAGATACGAATTTGATAATCTTTGACCTGGAAGATCACATTCCAAGGCTACCTCCTCAGTTAGCGTTTTAGATCCAAGTTGTCGTAGAGAACAAAAATATATGTAGAACTGTTATTGACGAGGGTGCCTTGACGTGCGTTATGTTTGTTACCTATTGGAAATCCATTGGCTCTCCTCCCCTCACTGAATCACACAATGCACTTAAGGCCTTCAATGGTTCCAGTTTTAAACCCTACAATGTTCTTCCCTCGTTGTCTATTGCGTTGGAAGGAAAATCGGTCAATGTTGAGGTCGAGGTCTTTGATGCACCTCTTGACTATAACCTCTTACTTGGTTGTATCTGGATTGATTCCATGCATGGAGTTGTATCTACACTTTTCTATGTGTTAAGTTTCCCACACCAAGGAAAGGTCGTTATTGTTGACCAACTAGCCTTTTTTAACTCCGATTCCCTTACTAGCAACATACCATTTATCTCGAAGACACATCCCAGGTACGAGAATTTCAGTGTGGGTCTTCTAAAATATTCAACTTTGATGGGTACTTTCCCAATCCCACCACCCGATATTCCACCTCCTTTTGTCGCCTCAATCAACATGATTTCCACCTCTGTTTGTGAAACATCCACGTCTCATGACCTGTGGATAGCACCTAACCCTGGTGATTATCTTTGCTACGATGAACAAATTCCCTTAAGTCTAGTTGAATCCACTTATCAAGCCATTCAATCGGAAACCCCTTCCACTCCCTCTCTTTGTGATTCATCTCCTGATCTGTTTCACATAATCTTTCCTACAGATGAGATGATCATGTCAGTTATGTCCATGGTGTAGAAATTTCAATACAAATAATTTATTTCTTGTATTCTCCTGATATAACAATTATATGCCACTATTAAATACAAAATTTCTTCTACAAATATTCTTGCAGAATTTAAAACATGATCACCAATTGCAATATCAAGAAGAAAGATCAATCACACATAACACAGATGTTTTTACCAGGAAAGCATAAATCTAAAAACCCCACTATCATATATTATGTTTATATCATGGATCATGAAACAATCTCATACAAAACTCTAATCCAGGAGCTCTCAATACAATATACAATCGTCTCACACTGTGATGCAAAAATTGACAAATTCATGTGCCAATTTAGTACTCCCAGACACCTTACCTCCTCTACACAATCTCTGCTAATGGAAAACCTACAAATGAATTCGAATTCCTCTTGCCTAGGCTATGCATTCCTCATGGGCACATCCACTCTGTGTGTGATTGCATGAGTGCACTTCACTCAAATCACAATTGATAGCCAAACTGTCCCTTTCACCTGTTATCTCAACTGGATCTGACATGCATGTAGTTAACAGTGGTAAATATTCAGCTGCATGTGAGATCACTGATTGTGAATTAATTAATAATTAATTCATTGATCTCTCACTAGTGTAAGTTCAGTTACAACTAGTACAACTGATCTTAACTCACTTAACTGAGTTAAAATACTTCACAACTCACATAACTACACATCCAACTCTGTTACAACTTCGAATCACTCAGTTACAACTAATTCGACTTGGATGTCCCACTAGTCAACCTTTGAACTCGAATTTCCTATAATTTTCCATTTTAGTTAACTATTTTCAAGTAATTATGAGATAATATATTAATATTTATTGTACAATTTATTTAAGGGAAAAATAAATTAGACACACATTTCTTGTTGACTTTTCAACACTCCCTCTCAACAAGAAAGGGATTATCCTTCACCCCAATCCTGTCTCTATGGTATTCGAATTTTCTCTTGGTGAGTGCCTTCATTAGAATGTCTATATCTTGATCTTCCGTAGGAATGTACTGGAGCAACATGATCTTCCGTTGTACACAATATCTAAGATGATGATACTGGATATCCATATTCTTAGATATATCATGAAACACGAGATTAATCAAGAGTTTAATGCAACTATGATTATCACAATGAATCACTATTGGATCTAAATGAGAACCAAACAAACCAACCAAGATCTTTCTCATCTAGATAGCCTCACATACAACTTGACTTGCTGCCATGTATTCCACTTCCATTGAACTGAGTGCCACAGATCTGTTTTTCCTATTGTACCAAGAAACAGTTGTAGATATGATACTGAAGATCCCCCCTGATGTTCTCTTTCCGTCCATTGGGCTGCCTTCCCAATCTGCATCCGTGAAGCCATGCAACTTCACCTCATTCATCTATCTATACCATAAGCCATACTCAGATGTGCCCCTCATGTATCTCAGGGCATGCTTACCCGTCTTCCAAAAGAGCTTGGTAGGCTTAACCATCGCTTGACTCAGTTGGTTAACTGCATAGCAAATGGATGGTCTCGTGTTCACTAGATACACTAGGGAACCCACTAACTATTGATAGACAGTAGCATCCACTACCTCTCCATAAGTATCATCCTCTTTCCTCCAGTTTCTTGAAAGAGGAGGATCCATGGGTTTGTAGCCCTCCATGTGAAACTTACCCAGTATCCCCCTTGCATACTTGCCTTGAGACACAAAAATTTCACCATCTCGCTGCCATATTTCCAATCCAAGGGAATAATGAAGGAGGCCCAAATCCTTCATATTAAACTCCTTTGCAAGGTCCTCCTTGAATGATTGTATTAGTTGCTCATCACCAGTCAGTATTACATCATCAACATAAAGAACAATGATTAAAAGCTTACCCTCCACCACAATTTGGTATAGGTTTGCATCCAATTCACTTTTGGTGAAGCCCAGTTTGGTGAAATAGATGTCTATCCTAGTGTAACAAGCACGGGGTGCTTGCTTCAGCCCATACAACGCTCTCTTGAGTCTACACACATGCGACTCCTTGTCAAAGGTCTCAAAACCTCTTGGCTGCTCAATGTACACTTCTTCCTCAATGATCCCATTGAGAAACATTGTTTTTACATCCATCTGTTGAATGTGCTAGCCCAACTGCGTTGAGAGTGCAAGGATGGATCTTATGGAACAGTACCTTGTGACAGGTGAAAATGTCTCATCATAATCTATTCCCTTGATCTGTGAGAATCCCCAGGCCACAAAATTGGCCTTATATTTCTCCACACTCCCATTAGTATCTTCCTTTACCTTGTAGGTCCATCTCGAACCTACCACTGGTTTGTTGACTGGTCTTGGGACAATTTCCCATGCACTGTTTTTGACAATGGAGTCATATTCCTCCACCATAGCATCAACCCAAGTGGGATCCTGCACTGCTTCCTAAAAGGAAGATGGTTCAGTCACAACACATTTTCTCATGAGATCCATGTATCCAGTAAATCGATCAGGAGACTGTCTCTGTCTGCACTGTGAAGTAGGGGCTCCTACATTCTGTGCAACATCTAGTCTCAATCTATTAGATTCCATGTTGTGCTTTCTGCCATTTTTGATGGATGGTTCTACTTGAGTGGCTTCCTCCACTCCATGAACCTCCTCATGTGGCTGATCCACATCTTGAGACTCATCTTTGGGAACCAAGAGTTCCTCCTCTTCATGCAAGTCTAGCTCCCTCTCAAGTGACAACCACATGGCTTTCCCCTCATCGAATTTTATATCCCATCACATAACAATCATCTTACTGTTAGGAAAATACACATGATAGTTATGGGGTGTCTATGTGTACCCTACAAAATTCCCAACTTCAGCAGTCAGTTCCAGCTTCTTCCTGGCATCCTTGGTCACATGCACATAAACATATGAACCAAAAATATTAAAATGAGAAACATCAGGTTTCTTACCAGTGAAAGCTTCTTCAGGTGTACTCATGCCAAGTACTCTATGAGGACAATGGTTTTTCACATAAACTGCAGTATTGCATGCTTCCGCCCAAAAATTCATTGGTAGGACCTGATCATGCAACATCACTCGTGTTGCACCCACGATCATTCTATTCTTTCTCTCCATGACCCCATTTTGCTATGGGTTATGAGGCATTATGAGTTCTCTTCAAATTCCTTCTTTGATGAAGAAGTCTTTGAATTCGTTAGAGATGTATTCTCCACCATTATCTCTCCTCAGAGCCTTCACTTGCTTCCCCGACTTTTTCTCCACCAATGTTTTAAACTCACAGAACTTTGAGCATGTTTGATCCTTCTTCTGCATGAAGAAGATCTATCATTTAAGAGAAAATTCATCAACAAAAATAACATAATACTTATGTTTTGTTGTTGAAGAAACCGAGAATGGTCCACACACGTCTGTGTGAACTCTCTCTAGGATCACCAAATCACAGTTCTCCTTTTCATGAAAGGTGGACTTTACATACTTCCCCATGGCACAAACCTTGCACTGATCTAACTGAGAAAGTGTTCCCATTGTAATTCCAGTAGATATTTGTTGCATGATTTTCAAGGATCCATGATGAAGATGGCACAATCGCTTGTGCCATAATTCTCCCTCATCCTAGCTCAACACTTTTTCTACCTTTCCCATCATGGCAGCGCAACCATATACCTCCAACATGTAGAGATTCTTAACTCGAATCCCTATCCTCTTGACTTGACCCATTTTTTTATGTTGCAGAAAAGATTTCCATCACTGAAAACAACATCATAGCCTCTGTCCTCTAGCAATGTGACTAAGACCAACTTCTTCTTCAGACCTGGAGCTTGCATAAAATATTTCAATTAAAATGGTTTACCAAATTCCCTCTAAAAGGTAATGGAAATAATTCCAGTCGCACTATATCGTCCATCGTTTCCCATCTCAATATGCATTTTGAGATATTTCTCCTCCAAGTCACTGAAAATCTCCTTATCTCCCGTGATGTGGAAGGAAGCACCGCTATCCAAATACCACACTGATCCCAATGCACTTGAAACCATGCATGAGATCAAGGAGAATTCAAGTTCAAATTGTGAGGCAAGGGCCTCACCAGTTTCATCTCCAAAAACCTTCTTGTTCTTCTTCTTCTGCAGATAGTTAGTAGTGAGATGCCCATGTTTGTGACAGTGAAAAAAATTCACTTTGGACAAATCCATCTTCTTGACTTTAGACTCAGATTTTGAATGGAATTTATTCCCCTTCCCTTTCCTTTCCTTGGTAGCCAAATTACAATCCTCTTCATCATCATTCTTTGATGAATAGCCATATTTGGTGTTCCGACTGAACTCCTCCTGCACTAGATCTGACCATAGTCGTTCCCAAACTAGCAATTTTTCCCTTCCATTGATAGAGTCTTGATAACTGTGCCAACTCTTGAGAAGTCCTAGGAGCACCAAGCTCACCAAATCATCATCAACAACTGTTATTCCCACACTCCCCAGCTCATCCCAACATTGAAGAAACTTCATGAGATATTTTGGAATGAAGTCGCCCTTCTCCATCTTGATCTTCCTAAGTTTATCTTTGAGTGCCAATTTCCTATGGTCGTTGTTGTTTTGGAATAGATCCGTCAAAGCCTTCCACATTGCATATGGTGTGGTTTTCCCATGGATATTTGAGACAATGTGGTCTCGTACTCTCTCCAACAAGATCCTCCTCGCCTTTGCCACTTTCTTTTGCCATGCATCAAGATTTGCAATGTCTGCAGAATTTGGCTTAGGAACATCTTTGTCAATGAATTCCTTCAATCCATTATCTTGGAGTACTGCTTCCATCATGTCCTTCCAAGAAATGTAGTTCAAGCTTCCCTTGAGTGCATACTCTAACCTCAAGACATTGAAATCCATTTCGATCTTGAATCAGTTGAAGCACCAAGAAAGTCTTTTTGCAATTTCAAATTCTATCCAGTCACAAACTCAGCTTTTGTTTCACTTCTGCAATTTCCTGCGCTCTGATACCATGTAGAAATTTCAATACAAATAATGAATTGCGTGGATTATCCTGATCTAACAATTATATGCCATTGTTAAATACATAATCGCTTCTACAAATATTCTTGCGGAATTTAAAACACGATCGCCAATTGCAATATCAAGAAGAAAGATCAATCACACACAACATAGATGTTTTTACCAGGAAAGCATAAAGCTAAAAACCCCACTATCATATATTATGTTTATATCATGGATCATGAAACAATCTCATACAAAACTCTAATCCCAGATCTCTGAGTACAATATGCAATCGTTTGACATTGTCATGCAAAAATTGACAAATTCATGTGCCAATTTAGTACTCCCAGACAGCCTGCCTCCTCTGCGCAATCTTTGCTAATGGAAAACTTGCAAATGAATTTGAATTCCTCTTGCCTAGGTTGTGCATTCCTCATGGGCACATCTACTGTGTGTGTGATTTCATGAGTGAACTTCACTCAAATCACAACTGATAGCCAAACTGTCCCTTTCACTTGTTATCTCAACTGGGTCTCCACTGGATCTAACATGCATGTAGTTAATAGTGGTAAATCTTCAGTTGCATGTGAGATCACTGATTTTGAATTAATTAATAATTAATTCACTGATCTCTCACTAGTGTAAGTTCAATTACAACTAGTACAACTGATATTAACTCACTTAACTGAGTTAAACTACTTCACAACTCACATAACTACACATCCAACTCTATCACAACTTCGAATCACTCAGTTACAACTAATTCGACTTGGATGTCCCACCAATCAGCCTTTGAACTCAAATTTCCTATAGCTAAATGATTTTCCATTTCAGTTAACTATTTTCAAGTAATTATGAGATAATAGATTAATATTTATTGTCCAATTTATTTAAGGGAAAAATAAATTAGACACACATTTCTTGTTGACTTTTCAACACATGGAAGACACCCCATGGGATGATGTGCTTTATGAAGGGAACATGAGTAACATTTCACCCACCGTTCCTCTTGACATATCCATTAAACTTGGAGTCATCTAAAATGTTCACAGGGGAGCCTCATGTTCCATTGATGAAGTCGTCACTTCTAAAGCCATTTTTCAAGAATTATGTGACATTTTTGCTTGGAGCTACGAAGAGATGTCGGGTATTGATCTCGATATTGTTGTGCATGAAATTAAGACCTTCTCAGACGTTAAAACAGTTCGGTAGAGACTTCTCCCGGTCCACCCTCGTAAACTCATTGCTATCAAGCTCGAAGTTGAAAAACTACTTAAAGCTTTATTTATCTTGTGGCTTTAACCGATTGGGTATCCAATCTAGTTCCGGTAAATAAAAAACAAGTCATGATCCGTGTATGTGTCAATTATAGGGATATCAATAAAGCTTGTCCTAAGGACAATTATCCAACCCCCTTCATCGACTAGATCGTCGACGATTGCGTCGGGAGTGAAATCTTCTCTTTAATGGATGGTTTCTCCAGCTATAATCAGATTAATGTTTTGCCCGCAAATCAACACAAAACTGCTTTCATTTGTCCTTGGGGTACCTTTGCCTACCAGAAACTGCCTTTGTGTTTGAAGAATGTTGGTGCGACTTTTTAGCATGCCATGTCTTATGATTTTCACGATATCAAGCACATCGTACAACCGTATCTCGATGATCTACCGACGCATTCCATGCGTCACCAAGATCACCCGGCCCATCTTCGAGCCATTTTCCTTCGTTTTCGTTACTATCGTATATGTTTAAACCCACACAAATGTGTTTTTTGTGTGTAGTCCGATCGATTTCTGGGTTTTATTGTGTCACTTCATGGAATTATGGTAGACCCTTTGAAGGTTGAGGCTATCCTTAATCTACCTCCTCCTTCCACACTACGCCAACTTCAAAGTTTGCAAGGGAAGGCAAAATTTTTGTGTTGATTCATTCCCAATTATGATGAGTTAATTCTAGTATTTACTTGACTATTGAAGAAGGGTTACGAATTTGTATGGGACGATGTTGCCAACAAAGCCTTCAAATATTTGAAACTTTCCTTAACCCATACACCACTGCTTTTCCCACCAGATTATAGTCGATACTATTTCCTCTACCTCGTTGCTTCAGACTCTACTATTACCATGGTTTTAATCTAAGAAGACGATTCACATGATGAACATGTAATTTATTATTTGAGTCAGAGTCTCACGACCACCGAAGCCAAATACCTACATGTGGAGAAACTGGCCTTAGCAGTTGCTCAAGCTGTCCAACATTTTCATCACTATATCCTATTACGCAGAACCATTGTTATTTTTGATTGCAACCCTATGAAGCATATCCTTACATGCCAATTTCTAGTTGGAAAGTACTCCAAATGGATAGTGATTCTCCAGAAGTTCGACTTAGAGTTTGAACGCGCCAAGTCTAAGAAATATTTGGTTTTCGCTGAACTGATATGTGACCTTCCCTCCACTGAGACAGAAAATGTGGCAGAGGATTCCTTACCTGACGAATCCCTTTTTCTGATCAGTTATGATGATGTTTGGTATGGAGATATTATTATCTATCTCCAGACTCAAAATTTTCGGCCCGACCGTTCTAGTACAGACCGTCATCGCATACGATATCAAGCCCATCAATACATAATTCTCGGTGACACTATTTATCACCGTGGTGTTGACTCTATTTTCCAACGATGTCTCACCTATGATGAGGTTGAGAAAGATTTGAATGATTGCCACTCTGGATCATGTGGCGGTCATATGTCTGGGCACTACTACATATTGAAAAATTTGCGACGACCACTTGCAACGAAAGTACTCTTTCGTCACAACATGCAAGAGAAAAAGTTTTTTTTTTCTAAATCTACCCCATATTCATTGCAATCTCGACGCCTACAGTTTGACTGAACTATAATGGTCAATTTTCATCGCATAAGCGACGACCTTAGATTGGTCATCGCATAAGCGATGAAAGTTGACCATAATAATTTAGTCAAACGTTACCGTTGAAAATGACCTAAAATAAATAGCTGTAAAAAAATATATACTTAGGTCACTATCGTTGCAATTGCAACGATGGTGACCTAAAATTGGCCTATAAATATTTGACGATTTGAAGATGTTGCAAGAATATTGCTATAACAAAGACAGTTCCGAAAGGGTATTTTTGTGTGGAAAAATGTCACAGAATGTTGTTAGAGGTGGGGAAAAAAGTAAAGCGAGTGAAAAGGGTGATGGTAGATGTTATTTCCCTTGTAAAAAATGTTGCCTTAGACATCCCATAAGAATTTTAATAGCAACAACTACAAAACATTGTAGGAAATATGGTCACATTGATGGCGGATCGAATGAATATCATCCCATGGTAATTAGCTATATATTCATTATCTTTTTTTTTATTTTGTCAATTTTATATAAAATTATATATATGTATATATATTGTTTGAATGTTTGTTATAGTATACATTAATTTTGCATGATTGCTTGTAATTATGAAGTTAGAGTTGCCCTCTAACTTTCCGTAGAATATTGCACAAAGTATTATTAGAAATGATGTTGTACAAGCTGAGGAACATCATCATGACCAAGCAAATGAGGATCTCATGGAAGAATATGATGGGACAAATCAAGTTAATGATCCCATGGAAGAAGATGATGGGACAAATCAAATGATCCAAGATTTGTTTTCGCAGCCAGATGAGGATGGGGAAAATGCTGGTATTTATGATGAACCTCTATTAGAAAAGGAAAATAAACGACTTTATGAAGGATCAAGAGAAAATCTTCTCTCCTCTACATTGTTGCTGGTGAACTTAAAGGTTATGAATAATTTGTCAAATGCTTGTATGACATAGATACAAAGGTATGTAATATGTTTCATCTCATACTGTACATAAATGTTGATTTTTTTTATATTTGTTTAGTGTTAATTAATGTGTAAAATAAGAATGCATTTTTTACGATTAATAATCTTACATGAACTAGTTGTTTGTTATGTTGTAGATTGTTAGGTGAATTTTTGTTACCATCGTCAAATATTTTACCTCGCACATATTGAGGTTTGCATGCCATTATGAAAGACATTGGAATGGATTATCAAACTATAGATTCATGTCCTAATGACCATAGTATATATTATGGACAACATGCTTTGAAAACCGAATGTCCGCAATGTCTTATCAGTAGATATTGAACTGATCAAGTAACAAAAAGGGTGCCACAAAAGGTTCCTCGTCATATTCCCGTAATTCCACGTTTGCAGTGATTGTTCAGGTGTGAAAGCATAGCACAATTTATGGATTACCCTGCACGTAACAAAAGTGAATATGGTGTTCTTCGAATGTCTTCCGATGGTTCTACATTTAGGGAAATTGAGGAAAAATGGGCAGATTTCAAAGTTGAACCTCGTAATGTTAGGCTTTCATTGGCAATTGATGGTGTTAATCCATTCAGAGAGCTTAGGTCTATTTACTCGGTGTGGCCTACTTTTGTTATCAACAATAACATTCCTCCTTGGATGTCAATAAAGAGGGAGAACATAATGTTGACAATGATTGTTCCAGGTATTTGTTTACATTAATTTTTGGAATTTAACATTTTCGTTTGTTTCAATTTTTGAATAATATCTTTTGTTTATTTATTTAATTATATATATTACATGATATCATTCCTTTAGTAATTATGTGTAATTTCAAACAATTAGGTAAGTACTAGGTTAAAGATATGAATGTATATATCGAGCCTCTTATCGACAAGCTACTAAAGTTCTGGGCTGGCATCACAATGTACGACATATGTAAACCAATCAGGGAGAAGAAATTTAAATTATGTGGAATAATTTTATGGACAATTCATGATGCCCCTGGACTAACACATTTTTGTGGTATGTAAAAGCATTCTAATATTTCTTTTTAATACTATACAATATTTTAATGTTATCATGGTGTATGTTTACTTTTTAAATAATCTCATCGTATAATTGTCGACATTAATCCATTTGTTGCAGGTCTTCAAACAAAGCGTAAATTTGCATGTCCAGTTTGTGTCCCTAAGATGAAGTATCACCATTCAAATTTTTTAGGAAATATGGTGTTTGATGAGTATAGGCACCTTCTTCCTAAGAACCATAGGTATCGTACTACTGAAAAACATCTTTTCCATGGGAAAGAAGAGACTGGTTTAAAACCACGAAGAATGACACCTCACCTATGGAGGTTGGAATATAATAGAAATCATCAAGGTACTCAATTTCATAATGTATCGTAGATCGTGTAATGTT